>JAQQSU010000295.1:0-29482 GCA_028627135.1 Pseudochirops cupreus
AAAGCTAAAATTAAACATAGTGTGTGTGTGTGTGTGTATATATATATATATATATATATATATATATACATATATATATATATGTATATACACATAAGAGATATCTATATACATATATGTATACATTCACATATGCATGTATGTAAGACCATACTATGCATATTTCCACTTGTCCTCTTTCACTGGAGGTGGATAGCATCTTCCTTCATGCTTTTCTCAGGCTTTCTTAAACCTTTTCCACTTAAGACATCTTCAGCACTTCTTAAACTGGGGGGTCAAGACCCCATCATGGGATAAATCCACCAGCTCATCATTTCCTACACCCTAGCAATGTTCTATCACAGTCACATCCTGTCTGAGAGATTGTCTATGAAGGTTCTTTTTCTAATTTTCTGCATTCCTTCTATTCTTGGCTACACTGGTTTTATTTATACGAGAATATTTTAATTTAATCAAAATAATCAATTTTACACTTCAACAATGTTCTTGCCTTATAAAACAGTTTAAGGTCTGGCACTGCTGAATCTCTTCCCTTTACATCTTTTCTCCCAAGTTTCTTTAAAATTCCTAACCTTTTGTTCTTCCAAATGAACTTTGTTATTTTTTTTTAACTCAGTTTTCTCCAGAGGTCTATTATATCTAACGTTTGCTAAAATTCCATTTATCTCCTTAACTTACTTTTTAATTTTATGGTTAGATTTATCTAGTTCTGAGAGGGGAACAATGAAGTCCTCCACTGTTATAATTTTACTGTCTATTTCTATTTTCTCTTATAACTCATTTAACTTTTCCTTTGAGAGCCTTTTCCTTATCCCCCAAATGTAGTGCTCTCCCTCCTGAAGTTACCTTATTTACTTATATGCATTATATTTTCTTAGTAGAACAAAGAATCACTAAGGACAGGTACCATTTTTCTTTTGTACTTGTATCCCAAGTGCCTATTATAATGCTTTTATGTAAGTTCTTAATGGATACTTATTAGGTTGAGTTACTCAAAAACAGCTGGGTTATTACCTTTCAAAGAACTTATGTAACCATGAAGGCAAATGAGGGGGCAAACTTTCCCTTATCAGATGGAAAAATCTGTCTTGTTTTCTCATGCATCACTATATTGTTTTCCTGAGTATCTGAGATCAAGGTGTATTGTGGGGATAAGAGGAGGGTAGTTAAATGATGGGGGGCACAGAGCTGACTTACTGCATTTTAATTTTTAGTTTTTCTGTTAGAAGTAAAATTAGGTTCAAGGTTGCTCAATATCTTGAGTGTATGACAAAGTTACAAAATATCAAGGATGGTCCCTTTTATGACTAAATTTGCATATTTAAATCATCTTTTCAGAGGGACTGACTTTCTTTAGTATAAAAGCTTCAGGTAGGCAATTTGGGACATAGAAAAGGAGACAAGTTAGAAAAGACTCTCCAAGGAACCAGGAAGCTGTCAAAATCCTAAGTAAAAATAGTAGTTCAATATTCTACAGCTGTTTTTTACTGATTTTCTGTTCTATTAATTTTTACAACTAAAATCATGTTTTCTAGTTTATGTTTCAGTGAGATTATGCACAAAAAGGCATTCCATTTTTCAGTTTTAAGCAAATGAACTGAGTTAAAAATAAATACTAGTAAGGTGAATTTTATTTTTGATCCCTAAATTACATATAAGCATGAATCTCATATTCCAATTGTACTTCATCCTCTTTGCTACCTGCCCCTTACTTACATTTCATATTCAAATTGAGCAATATGTGTTGGGGTAGTGAGAACAATTTCTTTGCCTTCAGTGTTATTCTAATAGCCATGATGTTGCAACTGACTCCTCCAATCACAGGATATGGAGAAAAGCATAACTTACCTCACCCACAGCTCCACCCATTAAAATAAATTCCCTTGTAATGATTTCTACCATTTCTCGAACCTAAAAAAAAAGTGATGTTGGAAATAATAATTAGAAAACAATGGTTTATTCTTTAAGCAGTTAAATAATCTTAATAACATCAATCTAAATGCAATCTAAAAGTTTAACTTTTCACTGTATGATAACAATTTAACATTTGTACAGTACTTCACAGTTTATGAAGCACTTTGCCAAAATACATGATCTCATATGATACTCAAACTACCCTATATAATATGTGTGTGCACCTACTTAGACACAAATACACTCTCTCCATACAATATCAACTTCATCTTCCATATGAAGATAATAAGACACAATGAAGTTAATTTGTCCAAGGTCACAAAGGTAATAAATGGTGGAGCTGAGAATTAAGTGTAAGTCTTTTAATTTCCAAGTCCAGTGTTCTTTCCCTTGCAACACAGCTGCTCTGCTATATTTCTAAGGACTCCCTAGAAAAGCTACAGGTAAGTCATATAAGTACTGAATAAAGTACTTCAATATTACAATAAACTTGGCTGACTAAATTAAACTAATAAAATTAGTAAGATATTGAACCTTCGAGGTTTTATGACGCTTTAGAAATGAAAAATGAGCTACCACAATTACCTGTCTAGGATCAGCACTAGCATGAATACATAAGAGGCCTGTATCTTCATAACTGTGGTGATAGGAGGTTGCATTATACATCCAATGGTGCCTATAAACAGAAACCCAAATTTTAATATGAGTGCTGCTTTTCTTGTCAAATACAAAATGTGCACGTGAAGAAAAAAACCCTCCAAGGTAAAATCAGTGTCTTAAAATACAATCATTCACCTTGGCTTAATAACCCTGAGAAAAACTTTCTCTAAGATTCTTACCAACCTGTTTAGCACATTGAGATAGAGTCTTGTAAACATTCCCTTTCCTGGACCACCAGCTGAAAAAGAACCTCCTCCTCCCATCATCATATTTAACACAGCGAAAGGGATGAAATCTTCCTCCTGCAGGAGATTTAAGAAAAAGAATCAAATCAGTGAGTGGATTAAACATTCAGCAACACAAATTTAGGCATCGTCCTTCTTAATACTTACCAAAAAAGAACAGCTCTCAAGTCCTATCATGATATGTGTGAGTTCAGGGATTGGTGTGGGCCCTAGACTCACATCTGACATGTCTCTTTCTATCTGTGAGGAACACAAGTACAAATGAATGAAGTATGCCTTAATAACAACTAGGTCTTACAAACAATAGGTAGCAAATACAATGCTCATCATCTGAGCCAGTTTAAACAGACCCAACTTGAAATGGTTTTTTAAAGGTCATGGGTAAATTTCAGTAAATACACCTAGGTTAAACTTTAAAACTTTTAAAGCCTCTACTGAAAAGACTTATCAGTAATATAATAGTATGATGGAAAAAGTCCTGGATTACAGATCAAAGGAACCAGGTACTAAGGTCACCTGAATGATGAATAGCTATCTAACCTCAGTTTCCTCATTTGTAAAACTCTGTTCACCTCACAAGTTTATGACAAATATGAAAGTCCTTTATAAAGTGCTATATGTATGTAAGTAGCAATAGTAGTTTAAACATCAATACTATGTGGAAATACTCCTCTAAGTGTCTGTAACAAATTCCAATACTGAGTAAAAATTCACATCCCAAAGTGGCAACTAATTTTTAATTCCTTTGACAAAATTTCCTAAGTTTTACTGATACCTTTTGTTTTTATATGACAGTTATTTCTGGATATACTTCCTCCTATCTCCTTCCCCAGAATTTAACCATTCCTATAATCAAGAAAAACAGTTTAGCAAAATAATAGTTATAATATTCAGCAGTGAATGAATCTAAGAATGTATGCAACAGTCTGTCCTTATGGTTCACCACCTCTTAAATTTTCAATTCCTTACCAATAAACCTTAAAAAGTAACTTAGATCAGAATGTAATTTAAAGATTTTATGATGTCCCTGAAAAATGTGATAATTTGATAGTTCACTTTGGCATTACCTTGATAATCCCTCCAGTATACTGTGCAACAGATCTGTCAACATCCTTGGCTTGCTCACTACTCCAAACTGGATTTATTCCAAGGAGATATTTTCTGGCACACTCCACTAACTGCTCATGTTCTATCCCTACACCAGCCAGTACCATCCGGTCAGGAGTGTAGTAGTTTCTCAAGTATGAATGGAGTACTTTTTGATCGATTCTGGGAATATTTTCTGCTGGACAGAAACGGTGGAGACCCACTGTATTTCCCCTGTATGCAGCCTGGTAAAAGAAGAGAGGCACAAAGAACTGAACAGGAATCAGAATTTTGTGTTTGCCCAAATGTCAAAATAAATTTTACCCCTTTAATGACTTTTATCCTTACAATACATTTGAGAAAACTTTATGAATAGCAACCTTTAGCTATTTCTAGTACATCAGATATATACAGAACAGTTTTTCAAGTCTACCTAACAAAGGGTAATCACCTACTTGTGTATGTTAATATTTCAAGAATTCATGATGGTATGAGTCCTTTCACCTATGCAAGTCATAACCCTTCCATGCTAAGACAGTAGACAGTCTTGATAGGTCTAGATTTGTAATAGGTTAATTTGTGTGGATGAAATCACAGGCATAAACTATCAAACTGTCCTTTGGTGTTAACAACAGAAGAGTACAGGCCATATGGATGATGGGTCTAACCCAACTGTGACTTATCTTACTTCATGAATCATCTCTGTGAGAAGTGGCTCCGGATCAGGCCTCATATTTAGGTCCTCTAATTCAAACTGGACAGCCATTCGAGTCATTTCAATTTCTTCATCTTTAAAAACACAAAAAATCCAAAGCATAAGACTCACTATCCTAAATCCAAGAAAAGGCGTAAGAGTAAGAAGCTAACTCATCTGTACAAAGAAACATAAATTAAGAGTAGTCGAATGACATGTTATTTACTTTCTGGCTTCTCCAACTGTACTCTGGACACAGCATAGCAGAAAGTACTTCATGTGGTATCGAAGGACTAGCACCAACTGGGGCATGTTCTGCTTCTAGCTCTGGCCCTACCTACTTATGTGACCATAAGCAAGTCAATTTCTTTCTGCCTCATTTTCCTCACTTGTAATATCAGGATATTACCTATATAGCCTAACTCATGGGATTATTGAAGACTTAAGTGAAATGATGAACAAGAAAGTCCTTTAAAGTGCTATACCTAGTTAATAGCAGCAGCAAGATCAATCTTGTCAACATATCAAGGATCTATGATTTCAGTGCTGCAGAAGTATCTTCCACCAAAAAGATCAGGATCTATCTATAACTAGAAAGAGAAGTCTAAGAAAGGTTTTAAAGTCAAGATCAAATTGAATCTCGTGGTCACACCTCAAAGTACATAAAAACAGCTTTTTAAATCAAATGACTAGATTTCACTATAAACCAACAAATAAACAGATCTATTTAATTAATAAAACCTAAAGAACTACTCCATTGCTAATTATCACATCACAAATCAATATTTTTCATCTGATTTGCTTGCAATTTTTGCATAAAAGCACAGCCTTTACTACTCTCCTCCCTAGAAGTATATACAGTATATACTATGCTGTATAATAGCAGATACCTGATACAAACTGGCGTTGTTTGGCTCCTCAAGAAGTACCAGAGCATCATACCTGATAACTTTGGTTGCAATACTACATCAGCTAATAAGCCAACCACGGTATCCAGTCCTTTTGTATCAGCAGACACAGCATACATGGTAGTATCCCTGAAAAACCACAAATTATTTTTGCACGGAATTTGTGATGAGAAAATGACTTGGATTTTGGATGGTTATGTATAGTTTTTAAAGCTGTCACTTAAAAAGGAAATATCCTGGAGGGATTCAACTATTTCTTCAGAAGCAGTCTCATTCTCAGCAATAAAGTTACTTTTTATTGGGTCAGTAACTATTGATGGTATTTTTAAGAACACTGGCACATTCTATTTCTTTCTACCAACAAGACATTTTCATTCTGTATCTTAAAAATTCACTGGTTAAAATTTATAAAGAACACAGACTAGGTGCTAAGTGAAGGGGATAGAGAAGAAATGGAAGCCATAGCCCCGAAGGAACCTGGAATGGTTGAGGAGACAGTGAACTGACAAATCTGGTTGAGTATAAAGTTCATGTTATAGTGCAGAATGGAAGAAGCCAAATTTTGAAAAGACTTGAATATGAACACTCAGTTTGAATACAAATTTTGATCACCTAGGCAGTTAGGAGTCACTGAAATTACGAGTCAAGAAAAACTAATTTTGGTGCATTAATAACCATTTTATAACTTTCCCTTTTGTACTATATGTTTGTGCTCACTAGCATGTAGCATTCTATAGATCTGTTTCTCCATACATATGTATGGCACTATTATTTTGTCTCTCCTACCCCAGATAACTTGTAACTTAGGCATGGTCCACCCCATGCTACTTCTAAAACTTTGTGGTATCTTCAAGGGTACTATCCAAGGAAAAACTGGGATTCTGAATGATGATCACAGTCATGACCTCTCCCAGTCCCATCTGGCTCTAGATCCAGGATTCTCTGATCATTATCTTACAAGAAACTAAGCATTATTTAAAGCAGGTGACCTTTCTACCAATAATCAGTGAAGAACAAAAGCAAGAAGAGACATATGACCTGCTACTAAGGCAGTTTTGCTTAGCAGTTTTCAGGGAAAGTGCTTTGAAGGGAATATTTGTCTGGGGAACAGTTGGAAAGTATTTATTATGTTAAAAAAAAACAAGCTGTGTTAAAAAGAAATTATTTTTTAAAAGTATTTTAGGCAGCAGCTGACATACCTTGATGTCTGACAGTCACAAATTCCCCCATGCTTTTCCAAGGTAAGAAGAATTTCATCTTTGCTTCCATATCTGGCAGTAGACTAGGGGAAAAAAATTCCTTGTGAGTTCATATTTTTAAAAACAATCTACTCTTAATTTCAAAGCACATAAAAATAATGAAATCTCTAGAAACAAAAAATAAGTATCTCCAGATAAATTGCTTCATCTTTTTTGTATTAATTTAGTGTTTTAATTTGGTTTCTTTGCTGAGATGAAATTATGTCCAAATATATCCTTCCTACTTCACCAAAGTTGTTTTTAGCCGTCAACATCTGCTTCTTTACTGTTATTACAGTCTGGCTTGATGATCAACCAAACAGGAAGCATTTACTAAGTGCCTACTCTATGGTAAGTTTTGTGGCAGGCCCTAGGGATACAAAGACAAAAATTAAAAGTCCCTGCCCCCAAAGGATTCCCCTTAATTTCTAGTAGTTTTCAAAGAAACCAGGAATTCTAAGAGGTTAACATAAAGAGAAAGTAGATTCTAGGCACAGGAGCTAGTATATCACATGTGAGGCACAGCAAAGCCAGTTTGGTTGGCCTACAGAATGTAGAAATGAGAATAATGTTTATTAAAATAAGAAAGGTAGGTCAGGGCCCATGTTGTGAAGAGTTTTAAAAGCCAAACTGATGAATTTCTATTTGAGGCAACAGGGGGCCACCAGAATTTATTGAGTAGAGAAATGATATAATCAGACTTACACTTTAGGAAAATCAATCACTTTGGCAGCTGTGTTTAGGAAGGACTGGAGAAAAAAGAGACTTAAAGCATGAAGAACAGTTAGGCAAGAGGTAGGGAGGGCTTGATAGCCAGATTATCTACTCAATAACCCTACAAGCACATTTTCCCAAATTACATGCCAGATACTGACCGAAAATGCCAGTTTTTCCAAAAAGTGAGCAATTCCACCAACATATTTTGCTTCGTGTCTTGATCCTGAATTAATCAGTACTGATAACAAAAAAAAGAAAAAATTAACAAGTTAAACCAAAATTTATAGAAAGAATAAAACAGAAAAAAACCCCAATTTCCTAAAATAATCCATGACTTTAACGATGACTAAATCAAACAACCCTTTCCATTTTTACTCTGTCCAGTAAGGTATATACTCATACAATTAAATGTTTACTAGAAGACACATGCACAAACTAAATGAGACAAATAACTGGCCATTGATCAACAAATGTACTTACTTCCTACTGTACAAAATTGTCCAAATTTATTTTGGGATGCCACACGAAGTCCATTCTCCAACGTTGTGACTTTGGTTTCAAATTTTTCCTGTCCATCCACTGTTGCAAAAACAGGTTTGGGTACTCCAGGCAGGGGAGAAGATAGCGGAATGTTGGGGTATGCACTGCCACTACTAAACCGTCTGTATGCAGTCAGTCCAAACCTAAAGCAGGGATGCACGCTCAATTAAAATAGTGGTCACTTGTGATATTACAAATAACCAGTCAAAGTCACCTTTATGCAGATGATATACGCATGACTAACATCTTCCTTTCTAAAAGATATTACAGACATTCCTATATCCTAAGGGAATGACCATTAGACCAGGAATCAGGAAACCTGATTTTAAATTCTAGCTCTGGCATTTAAGAATATGACCATGAGCAAGTCACTTCACCTCTCCAAACCTGCATCTCTTCACCTATAAAAGGGAATGGTACTTGTACAAATTACCTCAGTGCTTAGTAGGGAAAGTGCTTTTTAACCATAAAGCATAATATAAATAAAATTAGTAAGTTTTTTTGAGGTAGTACATTAACAGTGTACAACACTGAATTTGGAGTTAGAGGAACACATTTGGAGTCCTGGGTCCTTGGTGTCATATTTTAGGAAGAACACCTGATAAGCTGAGAATGTTCAGAGAAGGGCAAACCAAAGTGAATACTTAAGGTAGAGATAATAGTTGCTGTTAAGTATGGGAAGAGTTAGAGCAAGAAAAAGGATTAGATTTTTTCTATTTGGCCCCAAAAGGCTACAAAAGTAGGAGTAATGGGTGAAGTTGCAGAACACATTTAGACTTGAGGTAAAGAAAAACAATAGAGCTCTCTAAAACCGAATTGGGCTGCAGTGAGAGTAGTAGGTTCTACCTGGTGGAAAGTCTTCAAACGAAAGGTGGATGACCATTTGGTCAGGTAAGAGATATGGTTTCCCCGCTTCTACTCTCTCCTAGACTATAATCCATGCTCCACATACAGCTGCCAAAGTGACATTTCTTTCTTGCTTTTTCTTTTGGAGGGGGGAAGGTAGGGCAAATGGGGTTAAGTGACTTGCCCAAGGTCACACGGCTAGGTTGGGTTTTTTTTTAATTGTGTGTTAAGTATCTGCGGCTGGATTTGAACTCAGGTCCTCCTGACTTCAGGGCTAGTGTTCTATTCACTGCGCCACCTAGCTCCCCCCGCCCCCCCCCCAGGCCAAGTGACATTTTTAAAGCAGAATTGTGACCATATCTGTTGTCATTCAGTTATGTCTGACTCATAACTACATTTGGAGTTTTCTTGACAAAGACACTAGGGGGGGTTTGCAATTCCTTTGCCTCCTTTTATATGAGGAACTGAGGTAAATAAGGTAAAAGTGACTTGCCCAGGGTCAAACACATAGTAAGTATCTGAGGTCAGATTTGAACTCAACAAGATGAGTCTTCCTGGCTCTAGGCCTGGCATTCTATCCACTGTGCCATCAAGTTGCCCTGTGACCAAGTCACTCCCCTGCTGAAGCTCCAGTGGATTTTGGCTCAGTTTGGCTTTTTTCACAACCTGGCTCTGATGTACCTTTCCAGGCTTATTTCACATTACTCTCCTGTATGAATTCACCATCCCACCTAAATTGGCCTGCTTTTTGTTTTCCATTTACAACATTACATTTCTGACCTTTGGGCCTTTGCCCAAGCTGTCCCATGCCAGGAAGGTACCCCCTCCTTACCTCTTAGAATCTCTGGCATTCTTCAAAGTTCACAAGCACCACCTTCTACACTAAGACCTTCCTGATTTCATCCTCTAAGCCTCTAGTCCTCAAGACTTGGCAGTACCATCCTGATCCAACCCCACTCCCCTAAATTTACATTTTATTTATTTTGTATATATTTGCATCTACTTATATGAATACAGCTTGTTTCCTGTGAAAGAATATAAGCTCCAGGAGGGTAGGAACCATTTTCTTTTTGTCTCTGCATTCCCAGTGCATAGCATAGTACATACATGGAATAAGTACTTAATCTGTACCAGACTGACTGAAATCCTACAGAAAAGATTATTTTTGTTTATTTGGAGTTTTTTGCTTTTTTGGAGGGGGAAGGTAGGGCAATTGGGGTTAAGTGACTTGCCCAAGGTCACACAGCTAGTTTTTCTGTCTTAAGTGTCTGAGGCCAGATCCGAACTGAGGTCCTCCTGACTCCAGGGCCAGTGCTCTCTATTCACTGTGCCACCTAGATGCTCCAATTTTTTTTTTTGCTTTTTTTTGGAGGGAGAGGGGATTCTTATGTAGGTAGAAACTAACTAGATGATTTTGGATGTTGCTTTCAGTTCTGAGATTCCATGTTTATCATTTCTTGCCCAGACACATACTACCTGTGTCCCTTTAGATGGAACCTTTCTGGACTTAATTCTCCTTATTTGCAAAATGAGGAGGTTGAATGAGATGACCTTGAAAAGATCTCCTCCAGTTCTAAATCCTATGGGGAAAAAAATCAGACTGAGAGTTAAGAAATATGAATTCTAGTTCTTGTTGCTTTAATGACTAACCAACTATGTGTCATTAGACAATCCACTTATTAGTCTCAATTTCTTCATTTGTAATTTAGGGAGTCTGGGAGTCCTATTTACCTCAACAGTGATAGTATATATACATATATTTTTTAAAAGCAACATTTTGAGTTCTACGCTAATGCCTCATCATGGATAGTGGTGACCTGGAAATCTCAACAGCTATGTCAACAGAGTGAAAGCTCAGACACATTTTACCAAGCTGAAAAAACTTTGTGGGCCTGGTAATGGAGTGAGTGATTGTGTGTGTGTGTGTACACATATGTGTATATAAACACATACCTTTGCATACATATACACATACACACACAAAATATATTGATGCATATTATGTGTGTGTGCGTGTGTGTGTATTGTCATGGGCTTATTTGTCATTGTCATGTGCTACATTTGGAAAGGCTCAGAACCACAGTGACTGTAATATGATTTTTTTGATCATAGTAACAATCAAAGAACAGAATCTACTAAATCAAGAAATTGCAAGGAACTGAGGTCAGTGGAGAGAACTCCCAAACTGACAAAATTACAGATCCTTAAAGGCCTGAAGTATATTTTAAAGATATGATTCTAGATATATTTGTACAGACCTTGTTAAAGAAAAATATGTGATGAAATAATTATACAATGTATAAAAGAAAAGCTGCCATGATCAGTAGTTTAGTGTTAATTAACATAAAAGCTGAGGTTAAAATTACTTGAAAAAGTCACTTATGATCTGAGCCTAGGAACCATTTGGTACCAGTGACTTCTTCTTTAAATCATAGAAAGGCTGCTCAGGAGCAGCAGCTATCACTCTGGAAACCAAAGCTGCCTGTAATGTTAAAAAAAAACAACACTGGCTCTAGAGCTGGTGAACATTAGTTCAGATGCCATATTTGACATTTACAAGGTATGACTTTAGCTAAATCACTAACTTCCCTAGACCTCAGTTTCTTCATTCATAAAATAAGGGAGTTGGCCTAGACAGGCTCTCAAGTAATTTTCAGTTCTAGAGCTACGATCCTATCATTTCAAATAAACATTCTGACCATGTGATGATGTACAATGAAAAACCAAAGGCATTCTGGAACCAAATTATACTGCATTCCCCTCCAGCACCATGTAGTTAAGTGAGAATTTTTCCTCAATATTTAAGTCACTACTCCCTATGATTAAGTTCAAGTTAATCAATATTCCTGAAGGGGAAGGTAGCATAGTGAAAAGAACAACAGTTCAGACACCAGAAAACTTAGATTCAAGTCACAGCCTTACTACTAATTTACTGTGTGACACTGTCATCCCGTTACTGAACACCTCAGGTTCTTCCTCTGAAAAAGTAAAAGCACTGAGTAAGGCGCTTCCTAGGGTTGTTTCTAGTTCAATGTTCTTATCGGTTTGCGGAGAGATCTGTGGCTTTTACACTTTTCCAGAAGGAGGGGAATGCAATCCAACCTTCCTGCCAAAGAATTTGCTTAACCTGATGGATGGCAGGTGGCTCGCTTTGTCTTAGTTACCAGCACAGTCCTACAAAAAAGTGACTGCATCTGAAAGTTTCTGGCATACAGGAGGCATCAGAGGCTTATAGAACTAGACC
The DNA here is from genome assembly GCA_028627135.1 of Pseudochirops cupreus. NCBI lineage: Eukaryota > Metazoa > Chordata > Mammalia > Diprotodontia > Pseudocheiridae > Pseudochirops > Pseudochirops cupreus. Next base: position 12,093 of record JAQQSU010000295.1, read on the forward strand.
AAGGAACACAGTTCTTGATCCAAGTCATAAAGTAGAGGAGCCAATAATGACTTATTTAGAGAAGACTACCCAGCACATGAACAATGGGAAGAAAAAGCTATCAATCTATCAACTGGCTCTCCAGCCGCATGAGGACACAATCTTCATAAGTAACAGTAGGAATACCATCTGTGAGTATAACTAAGGCAGGACACAATACACTGATGGGCATAACAAGGAAGAATCAGTAAGACTTTTATGACAAAAATTTTTGTGCTCAGCTTAAATTCCATGACAAGCAGAATAAAACAAGGAGCAGCCAAAAATAGTCAGAAGAACCAGGTTTTAATCCTGGCTGTGATATTTATAAGATGAGCATAAGCACTTGATAATCTCTCAGTTTTCCTCATATGTAAAAGGGGTAATGCATTTCCACTACCTCTTTCACAGAGTTGTGTGGAAAAAGTATTTTGTAGTTATACATAACCATGAATTGTTAGGCCCAGCTGTGTCATTTACTCTAAATGACACAGAAATTACAGCCTTTTACACCTGGAAGGAACCTGAAGAATCATCTAGTTCAACATGCATTTGTTAACCAACTTCTTGGTGTTTACTATTAAACCAAGTGATGGGAGATACAAAGTTTAAATATCATATGTAACACATAATTTACAGTCTATGATGAAAATAATTCACATCAGTAATAATGCACAATATCTGGAAAGGTGCAGACTCAATATACTACATGAAGTCCCAAGTGGGTGAAAAAGCTACCATCTGAGGAGAATAAAAGGTTTCGTGGAAGAGGGAACTTTTAAGTTGAACTTTGGGAAGATGGGCTCATGCCCAAGCAGGAAGAAGGATATTTCAAACTTTGGGAATTTTAAGCTATAAAGGTAGGGAAACAGGGGTCGTTTATAGGGGATTGCATTCAAAGCAGCATTACCGTTCTTTCAGAAGGATATTATAGGGAGAACATTCTAGGCTGAGGGAAATACATAAATAACAGCCAAGGGACGGTTAAACACAGGACGTATTGAAGAAACATTATGGAGGGAGCACAGGGTACACGAAGGTACTGTGTCTTATCTTTGTAACTGAACCGGCCCAGGGCCCTTGGGGGTTTTTAATGGGAAAACATAAGCTGCATATTGGTCGACAACTGCATGTTTACAGGGAAGCTTAACCTTAAGGACAACTAAATAAAGGCATTAAAATGCATCAAATACCGATTTTGGGGCAAGTCACTTTAGACACACGTGCCTCAGTTTTCTCCTCTGTTAAATAAGAGGGTTGAACTACTTGGTCTTTAGACTTCTCCCAGTCCTAAATCTAAGTTGCTTACACGTGGTCATACGGCAGGGTCCTGTTTTCCCATGTGCCCACTTCCAAGTGGAAACGGCTCTGATTGGTCCAATGACCTGTCCCGAGCAGAGGAACAGACGAAATGACCCCCGGCAGGCTCCGAAGGTTGAAGATTCCAGAGGGCGGCGTCACGACAGCCGGGAGCGAGGCTGCAGTCACTGGCCGGGCCCCTCGGAGCCTCCGTTAGAGTTCCCCCCGAGGGGCCTGGGACTGGGCCGGGCAGTCCTGGTCTTTCCCCACATTTGGCCCTGGTCCCTCCATCTCTCTGCCCGTCCGTCAGTCCTCCAGCCTCACCCCTCTCACCTCATGCGAGAGCGGCCCCAGACGCCCGGTCCACGCAGCACAGCAGCTCCAGCTGCCCCCGTTATGGACACCACGGCCGCCGCCATCTTGCGCCTCCGCCCAGCGCTTCTGCGGTCACTTCCGCTTCCCCACCCCCTCTAGGCCACGCCCCCGAGGTCTGGCAGCTTCCTCCACCGCCTGCAGGCGGAGCGAGAGATCGCGCTTCCGGCGCCCGGTGGGCGAAGCGGAAGGGGGCGGGAGGAGACCGGAAGATCTGATCCAAGCTGAACCGGGCGGAGCCAGGTCGAGCTGAACTGAACCTAGACGAGCTGCCCGGAGGCTATGGAGACCAGGTAGTGGAGGTCTGGCCCCGTCCACGGGCAGAATCGAGACCGTGCGGGGATGTCTGGCTACACCCGCCGCACGGGGCTCACCCCGCTGTCTCGAGCCCGGAGCCTCCTCATTCAGGACGGTGAGACCTAGCGACCAAGACTGGCAGAGCCTCCCTCCGTCCCTCCCCTCCACTCTGGCGTGGCTCCTCTGCCTTAGGCGTTAGATAGAGCTGGAAGGGAGGGTATCTAGAGATCTAGGCAATCCGCTCGGGGTACAGAAGTGGAAACTGAGGTCCTCCTCTAAGGAGGCTTGCTTAGACTTCCTCAATCTCCAAGGATCCTACCAGACTCTTAACAACTCAAGGCCTGACCCTAACTCTCTAGCCCCTGATTATGTATATGAGAAGTTCACCCCTGACTAAGGGAAGGCGGGGGGAGTCACTTAGATTGTAAATTATTTTAGAGACCCAATGTTCGCAACTGCTGGTTTTATAGAGGAGGAAACTGGTGAGGGGAACAGGCTTTCCGAATTGAGGACCCTTCTGAAAGACATTACTCTGAACTCCTATCTATGATTTCCCTTAATTTTGCATCTGAGTCTTGAATCACAGAATCATCCAGCCCGGTAGGAACTTTAAAGCTCCAGCCATTGTACAGATGGGGAAATGAGGCCCAGAAGAGGCAGAGGTCTTGTCCAGATTGCTATGAGTTGGAGGCACCACTTTCTCCAGAGAGCCACTTCTCTGAAGCTGTGATATAGCCTTCCACCGTTCTAACTAACTCCAGGAGCATTGCACTTGACTGTACTCAGCCCAGTACCCCCTAATTGTCCATACTGGGCCATAGAATCACCCATTAAGGAAAGGAATGTAGAAAAATCTAAATTCTAGCCCCAATCCCTCTCACTGATAGGATGGGAAAAGACAAGAGCACATAAGTAGTTGGTGACAAAGCTATGATTTAAACTCATAGTTTTCCAATCCAGCCATCTTTTTATCCCATCACACTTGTGCATTGGGGTCTTTCAGATGGGAGTACTCAGATGTTCAAATTGAATTGTGTACATTGTAGTCATTTGAGTTCCTTTTGTGTGCCATATGCTACATGGAGCTTAAGAAGGGATAGAGCACTTAAACTCCTTATTTGGCTTATCAGGTATTGCTTTATGACATCTTTTGTAATTAGTTAATCTTTTATGTATACCATGTGATTGTATAGCTTTTAAGCATTCCAGGACTGCAGCTCTAACTTGTCACTCAAATATTTACCTTAGGAGAGTCTTCTTTGGGAAAGATGCTGTCTCTGTTGTCAAGGAACTTAACATCTAAAAGCATTTATTGCCTGCATTATTTACATAGTACTAATCCTGAAGCACTTGGTGACATGTTACATTCTTTGCCTTTTTACTTGGACATATCCTATTCCCCCAACTTAACCCCTGGGACTATGTCTTTTCCTTTTTTATCCTCTTCAGCACCTAGTACTGCACTACGTACATAATAGATATGTAGTAAAAAGCTAAGAAGAAAAATTAATGAGACTTAGAACATTGCTGAAACTCAGATGAAAATATATGTGAATAGGATTCATATCAAGCAGAGATTGCTATGAGGTGGTGATGTCTGGGAAGAGTAAAGTGAAATTATAGAGTTGGGGTTTGAAATATGGGTAGGATTTGGATTGGCTCAGATAAGGAGGAAGAGAAAGGCATGGGCAAAAGTTTGGAGGTGGGAAAACACAAAGCAGGTAGGGATGGTGAATAAATGAGTCTTCAACAGAGTTTGGAGGGGAGGGAGGGAGGTTTCCTAGGTTGGGAGTGGGAAGGAGCTGGACTCTTAACTAACAATAAAAGAGTTGTTAGATCTTGAATTGGGGTAGGAGGGGGCTGAGGGAATGAGGAAAGCAAGAAGATTGGAGACCTGATAAAAATGCATAAAAGTGCTTAGAAGGAAGGTCTGAAAAGGCAGCATAGCTTAGGAGGTTCTGAAAATCAGGATAGTGCAGTTAACTACATGGGAGACTGAAAGAAGTAGGGAAGTAGAAAAGTAAAGCAAGTCATAGAGTAGATGTGGAAACTTGAGATAGTTGCCAAATAAAGTCCTCTGAGGTAAAGGAAAAAGAATGAAAGAATTTAGAATGGAGTTACTTGTAGAGGTGTCTTGTTGCTAGTAAGTTTTAAGTTTCTTGTGTCTTAATTGTACCTCAGTTCGATTCAATTTAGCACTAACCTTGTTAAAATCAAATATCCTGAGTCAGTATTGGGGTTGGTGTTCCTAAGTCTGGATTAGATGATATTGCTTATTAGAAAAGCTAAAAGTAAGGTTACCTTCTAGTAAATCTGAATCACTTTTAAGCATTTATGAAATGTGCTTTTTTATTTTAGATGATAATCTTGAAGATCTGGATGAGGCAAATCCATTTTCCTTTAAAGAATTTCTGAAAACGAAGAACCTTGGCCTGTCCAAAGAAGAAACAACCAATGCTAGAATTTACACTAAGGTAACTTAAAGGAATTTGCATTTAAGTTCAGTAAGAGGAGAAAAAAAATCTCAATGAATTTTCACTACTGGTTTACATTTTCCCTTAGGATATTGTTAATCATGGAAGAGTTTGGTACCAGTATAGTCATAAAATCAAATCATACAACTCATTTTAGATAGTTAAGTTTTACAGTAAATGTCATATGCAGATGATTTATCCTCCCGCTGTTCCACCTGTCTTCTCAATTTACCTCTTTTAAATGAAGTAAGGCATTTTGTTATAATTCTGAAATAAAAAACACATTGAACATAAGACTGTAAAAAATTACTAATATTATTAACCTAGACTAATAAACTGTTCAGTATAACTTTTGACTTTCTTCTTTGTTAGGAATCTACAAGACATGCATTAGGACTTGAAAATAATTCCCCAACTTCTAAAACTGTAGGATATGGTTTAGACTATGAGGAACCTTTTTTCCAAGATCCAACTGGTGCTGGAGATTTGTTGGATGAAGATGAAGATGATGGCTGGAGTGGGACTTACCGACCATCTGCCATGGAACAAACTCATGCTTCCAGAGTTGCAACTGGCACATCACCACATAGTACATATATTTCCTTTTATACCAACACACCTGAACTGTCAGGCATCGAGTCTCTTGCTCCATGGACCTTAAATGATAGTGACTCATGTGTTTCTCCTACATCTCAAGTGAACAACACAAACAAAGAATTTGCTGCTCATGGAGAATACTTGGGAGATAGGCATTTTCGGTCCCTACAGATAAGCTATGAAGCAGTAAGTGTGGATGGAATGCTCTTCATCTACCTGATAAACCTCAAATGTCTTGGGAAGTTTCTCATGGAGAAAAACTAGTGGTCTTGCTTTCCTAATGGCCTCTATGCCTTTGGAGCAAAGGACACAATCAGCCCTAATGTGCTGCTACAGCTTCTTGCTGTTTACTATGGTTAGTTATTTTGGCATTGCTCACAGATACGAATGCAGCTGCTTTGTAAACAGTATTGTGTAATGAATGCAAGTACAGGAGATGTGAGTACAATAGAATACTTGTGTCATAGCTGGATAAAACATCTTAGAAATCCAAACATCTTTATTCATTCTTAGATTTCTTTACCTTTACAAATAAGAAATTTCATGACTAATTGTATAAAGGCTATTGACCGGTTTAGAATCTTGAATTTCTCATTTTAGTTTTCTTTTTCTACAGCTTAAAGAAGAAAACTGTAAGCTAAGAAGAAAAATTAGTGAGATTCAGAACTTCTCTGAATCTCAGACAGAAATGTATGTACACTTACATCCAGAAATATGAGTTTCATTTCCCAAAGGATTGATTTATGTAAATGGAGGGTAATGGCTTTGCTGTTATAGTCCATATTCTAAGAAATGATATATGATAAATCTCCTTTCTGTTTAAAGATTTCCTGTGAACTTCTTCATCCAATTTTTTGTTGAGTTATATAATAGACCTGCTCTGTGAGATGCAGCATGACAGAGAGGATAAAGTGCTAACTTTGGAGTTAAGAACACAAGAGTTCTAAATCCCACCTCTGCTACTACCTGTACGACTGTGCAGAGCCTCAGTTTCTTCTTCTGTAAAAGGGAATGCCCAAATGAGAATGTATATAAAGTGTATTACAAACTTTAAAAGCTGTACATACGTGTCAGCTGTTATTTGAAATGAACATTTCATTCCTTAAATAATAAAATTCTTGAGACAAACTGACCAAAACAAGAGGCTTTATACAGAGTGAAGAGACAGTGGGTTTGGACTTAAGAGTAATCCCAAGGTCATTAAGTTAGAGCTAGAAGGTACTTTAGAAGATATCTAGTCTTTTTTTAAAAATACATGTTTTTTTAATTTTTAGTTTTCAACATTCATTTCTTTCTTTCTGTTTTTTTTTTTGCTTTTTGGAGGGCAGTTGGGGTTAAGTGACTTGCCCAAAGTCACATGGCTAGTAAGTGTGTCAAGTGTCTGAGGTCAAACTTGAACTCAGGTCCTCTTGACTCCAGGGCCGGTGCTTTATTCACTGCGCCACCTAGCTGCCCCTCAACATTCATTTCTATAAGGTTTTGAGTTCCAGATTTTCTTCCCCTCCTTTTCATCTCCCCTCCCCAAGACAGCATGCAATCTGATATAGGCTATACATGTACAATCACATTTAACATATTTCCACATTAGTCAGAAGGCATCTAGTGTTAAGGCCCTCTTTTTACTGATAAAGAAACTGAGGCCCTAAGAGGTTATATGACTTGCCAAATGTTATATAGGAAATAAGTAGCAGAGCCAGGATTTGAAGCCAAGTCCTTTGACCAGATATAATTTATCTTTTTCCAATTCCTGTCTTGGGTACAATGTCATGCTGAGCAAGTCACTTAAGCTGTCTGAGCCTCAGATTTCTCATCTGTAAAATGGGGATCACAAAGTTGATATGAGAAACTATAAGATAATGTATGTAAAGATACTTCAACTCTTAAAACAGTAATCAGCTACTTTTTAAAAAAAGTTAACAAAGATGCTAATAAGTTATTTGTGAACCTAGCAATAGTTATGCTACAGCTGTTCCCTATTATGTTAAATCCTCTTTGAAAAACAGATTTATTGAGCAACCTTCTTTGAAGGAACCATGGTCATTAAAATAACCCATCTTTTTCCTTGTCCCAATAAGGGTAAGAACACTTGAGCGGAAATTGGAAGCAAAAATTATAAAAGAGGAAAGCGACTATCATGATCTTGAATCGGTGGTACATCAAGTGGAACAGAATCTTGAACTGATGACTGTAAAAACTTTTTACATTTTCTCTGAATTTGTTTTCTGGGAGACTATAAGGTGTATGTGTGTGTCAAGAAAATTCTGTTGGAGGAATGAATTATTATCTGTCAGCTAGAAGAGGGATCTAGCATCATCTCAGTATTTTGTGCATTTAGTTGAGCAGTAATATAGCTAGTGTTACAAGTATCCCTAGGCAAATCACTTTGCATCTTAATGCTCTAGAGTCTAGACAGTCCTTAATAGTGATTAAGTTGCTGAGTAAGTGTTTTATCTGGCCTGGTTGTGGATGTTTCCTTACTGGAAGTTCCTTATGCTCATGAAATTATAGAGTTAGTCACAGCAAAAAGTGCCACGTAGTCCTAGATTTTTGTGTTCACTTGACTTACAATATTCTTATGTAAAATAGGGTTAAAAATAGGATCTTGTAAAGCCAACTTTTGGGGATAGAGATAGAGGTGCTTTTTACCTTCCAAGATGGCTAGGGAATACAAAAGAGTTGGCTTATTCTGTGTAAGCTCAGCAGGGCAGGAGTAGGATCAGTTGGTAAAAGTTTAAAAATTTAAGCTTGATAGAAGTTACAATTTTCTAATAAGCCAGGCTGTTCCAGAATGGAGTGGTAAGGAAATGAATATCCTATCATTGGAAAGTTTTCAGACAGTGATAAATGCCTATTTGGAATGTTGTAAAAATTATTCCTTCTGTGGGCAGGCAGATTAGAAAGGAGTTTGAAGTTAATGATTAGAAAATTATATAGTCTAACCAGATTTTAAATGTATAAACTTCTTTTGTTGGGTTTCTTGGGTAAAATACCAATTTCACTTAACTTTTACTATTTTAGTTTGAAAATGAGTAAACTTGCTGTTGTTATTTACCTGCAACATAACATTATTTTAATGCTTAAGTACTTCTGTTGTGGTAGATGCTAAGAACAATTGAATGTGATTCATTTCAACAAGCATTTTTTTAAGCATCAAGGTTCTTGATAGCATAAAAGACAAGGTATTTGCTTTCAAAGACCTATGATACCTTTCTTTGAGAATTGAGATTATCTCTCAAACAACTTATTTCCAAGATAAAAAACTTGCCAATTTAACTTTTTCCAAAATTTGGTTAAGAATATTAATTCAGGTGATCTGGTAGCTAGTAATAAAAATAGCAGGTCTCCATTTCCTTAAAGATATAACTAACAGTGTAGGTATTATCAGGAAATTTTACCAGCAATTTCTAGCATTATCAAATCTTTTTCATATTAACAACATTTACTCTTCCTTCTCGCTCACTCTTCACATCCAATTATTGGTGAAGTCTTGTTGATTCTATCTCCATAATGTATTTTCCATCTCACCAAGTCATACAGCCACCATTCTAGTTTAGGCCCTAATCACTGCTTGTTTGAACTATTAAGTAGTCTCCTAATTGGTCTTCCTGCGTCCATCCTCCTATCTTCCAGTCTGTCCTTTACACAAGTGCCAAAGTGGTATTCCTAAAGTACATGTCTGACCATAACACTTTTCCTACTCAAGAAGCTCTAGGGCCCTCTTGCCTCTATGGTAAAATACGGACTTGTCCATTTGACTTTTAAAGCCCTTTGTAGTCTGGCTCCAACCTATATATTTCCAGACTTATTGTATATTCCTGTCCTTGACATTCTCAGCATTCTGGCCAAATTAGCCTGCTTGCTAAATCCTCATACATGATATCCTGTCTCCCCTCTTTGTGCCTTTACACATGCTCTGTCCTCTCCATCACTGCCTCTAGAAAGCCCTGACTTCATTCAAAACTTAGCATAAATACCAACCCTAGAAGCTTAACCTCCTCCTCCCTAGTTGCTAATGACACCTCCTGGAAATTGATTTGTATATATTTTATATTGAATTTTTTAATGTAAATCTTATTTTCCTCAATAGAATGTAAGTGGAGTGTGGAGAACATGTTGTTTTTATATTGGTATCCCTAGCATTTAGCAGTATAGTAGACATTTAATAAATGCTTGTTAAATGAATGAATTAATAACCACATGTTTTAAATGGCTTTCAGAATTTACTGTTATAATGTCAGTGGTTTTCTTATAACAGAAGCGGGCTGTGAAGGCAGAAAATCAAGTTACAAAACTGAAGCAGGAAGTAAATATGCTCCAGGTAAAATACATTTTTAGTTCCTCCCTAGAGACACATCATGTATCACTACATTGCGCTGCAAATCTGTGCGAGAAAGGAAACATGGAAGTGAACCTTTAATAGTATTTCCTCCTTTCTTTCCTCCTCAATTGGACTAAATTCAAAGGAATTGGGGATAAGTTCTGGAATTTATGATTCCATAACTGTGAATGATTCATTTTTACTTCGCAAATTCATCTACTAACACTTACCAAGTATCTGATATGTATAAGACACTGTGCTAGGCAGGAAAGAGGACGCAAATAATAACACTCGTGCTGTCACATTTGTACAGCAGTTTACAATCTACAAATCCCTTTGGCATGTATCCTCATTTGGTTCTTTTATCAGCCTTATGAGGTTGATAGAGCTGGTATAATCATTCCCATTTTGCAATAGAGGAAACAGATCTGGAGAGGTTTAAATCAATGGATATTTATAAAATCCCTACTCTGCACAAACGACTTGCTGACAGTCACACAGATAGTAAGGGGCAGGAAGGAGATTGACTTATGTCTTCCAAACCTAAGTTTGGTGCTCTTGTCATTATACTGTACTGCTTTAAAGATGACTAAGGCAGTCTGTGCCCTCAAAAAACTTTTTAAAAAGTTAGTAGAGATAATAAGATGTGTACACAAGTAGAATATGGATAAGTTTAAGAATTAAATGACAAAATGATCAGTCACAGGGAGAATGCAAGAATTGGGGAGGTAATTTTAGCTTATGATATTCACTACATATACATGTGGAAGATATTTTTAATGTATGGATTTGACTGCATAAGTGGCAGATATTGAGCCTAATGACTAGTTAGCCAAGGGAAAAAAAAACGGAAGCTGATCTCATATATCTCACAGGAGCAAAGCTAGTTATGACAATGGAACAATGAGGTAACAAGTTTATAGGCTATCAGCTAGCAAAACTTCATAACTATTCTGAATGACAGTCTCTACCACTCTTGAAGTTTCTAATGAGAAAGTTCGCATAGGCTAACTGTTTTGCCCAGTATGTTATTTTGTATTGTATGTCTTAACGCATCATCTTTCTTCTACAGGCTCAGCTTACTAACTATAAGAGAGATAATGAAGCCCTGCGATCCGGTCAGTCTGCCAATTTGACAGTAGTTAAACAAAACACAGATGTTGCCTTGCAGAATCTCCGAGTTGTCATGAACAATGCACATAGTTCAATAAAGTAAGTTTTCTGTATGATATAATGGAACACTGCTGCAGTGGTGAGGACATCCAGTTTTTAAAAAAAATCTTCCTAGGACAGCTGGTATGATGAACAAGCTTAATGAGAATAAGGATACTGCTCTTCTTTTGTAACCTCTGATGTACTCAAGACAGATGGCGTGGAATTGGTGATTTTTTTTTAATCCTAGGAAAATAGGAATAGCATAATTGTCATCTTTTGAGTGAGCTCATTAATCCATCTAGTTAGTTTCTTTTAAAAATATGAGCTAATCTAAATTTTTTTCTATTTAACTTGATCTTTTTCTTAGATTCTAGAATTCTCTGCCTTGTTTTAATGTCTTTCTTATTACACTTGGGCACTGTAAATAACATACACGGATAAATTTTGCAAATATTTATTACATGCCTACTATATACAGGGCTCTCCCAGGATGGAAGAAGTAAAGGTGAATGAGATTTGTCCCCAAGGAACTTACACTCAAATAAGAAGAGAAAATTGTATATTTTATTTCTCTTTTATGTTTTCATTCTAGGCAGTTGCTTTCTGGAGCTGAAACATTGAATCTTGTTGCTGAAATCCTTAAGTCCATAGACAGAATTTCTGAAATTAAGGAAGAAGAGCCTTGACAAACCACTGAAATGTCTTCTAGCTTAAAGCTCCTCTTAAATGCTGAAATCACTTCTTGCTTTACTTGGGGAATACAATTGTGTCTCTAAATATACAGTCATCTTCCTCAGTACTCATAATGAAATACAAATTTCATGACCTGTAGCAGGGTTATTAGCCTTAAAACTCAGTTGGGTGGCAACTGTTGGACTTGAAGTGGGTCTGCAGTTTATATTAACTCTTTTAGGTGAACTGTCACATTTCACAAATTCTAATAAACAAAGACTCTCTCACCAACAGTTGAAAAGGGGGGAAATTAATGTTTTTAGGGAATTTTCTAACATGAAAATGAGTTCTGAAATAAGTATTGCTTTCTACCGTCTGTTATAGTATTTCCTGGATATTAATCGCAAGGTGAGCCTAACGAGTGTCTTTTGTTAACACTCCTTTAAAGGAGAAGAAAAAGAATAAAAATTGTAACACAACACATACGTAATAGAGACTACTGACTTTCGCCTAGGGTATCTGTGCCTCTTAAATCTCCCAATGTTCCTAAAAACTTGAAGGCTCACACTTGTGCCTTCAAGAAATATATCTTAAAAACATAAATATATACATATATATATGCAGGCTATAAGTACCAATTACCAATTAAAGTGCTACAAGTTGTAACAGACCCGCTCATTACCAATGTGCTGCTCTTCTAAGTTTGCTGCAGGAATTTATTCTATAGTGTTAATAAGTGTACCTTTTTACCAGGTTTCTTAATATTTAAATACCAATTCTTCTGCTCTGGTATATTGCTAAGCTTTTCAAATGACATTTTATACAGCAAAATTTAGTATGCAACAGTTTTAAGACATTTCCAGGTTGGCACGGGAACTTTCTATCCTGTGACTTTCCAGAACTTTTCTATGCTGTGGATGAGGGCACTGAAATTCTATAGGTCTTTTGCTGTTTGATGTAAATGGGTTTTTAAAAAATAAATTGTAGTTTTTTTCCACCTGTATAATGTGACAACTTTGATGTTTGCTAAAGCAGGATGTGTTTTACAACTTCATTTCTTACAAAACCAGCTGCCCTTCATGTTCAAACATGATGTTACTATTTCATCACAAGCAGGGCATTCACTCTCAGTTGATTCACAGATTTTTTGATCAGTTTTTACTGTGAGTTTGCCCGATGCTTGGGACCAGCAAGGTGAATTTGCAAGATAGCTAGCTGGCTGGCATTAGGAGTACAGTCTGGTTATCAAATAGTGAAGCTAGCTGGCCCACATGGGGATGTCTAACCCATGCTGGTGGCCTTATTAGTACCATGTTGTATCTACTTTTTGCACTTTGATCCTTGCAGATCAGATTGGTCCTACGAAGGTAAAAAAAAAAGTGGGTTTAAAAAAAAAAAGTGTAAAATGCACAACATGTATACACACTACTGCTAGGCATTATAATTTTGGCTTACAAAAATGCTAGTCAAAGTACACTGATTTCTGAATACAGAGTATAGACTACCAAACATGATGGATCCAAGTGTTAAAATACAACCTACTACTTCTTTCATCAAACTGGACTTGTCTCTGACAGTGCATTCTAGTAGGAAAAGCACCAAACCAAAGAGTCTAGGAGATTTGAGTTCTAAGCAGTTCAATCTTAGATGAAGATTTAACTTTAACTTCTTGGACTTTTTCCCCATTTGTAAAAGGGGATAATACCTATGCTATTTACACTGTCTTACTGATAGAATAAGACAGTATGAAAGGGTTACAATGCAAGCATTTATTATGTTTGCCACATAATGCTTCTAATCAGATCAGCAGTTCTCAACCTGTGGGTTATGTTCAGTTTAAATACATCCTGCATATCAGATATTTACATTAGGATTCATAACAGTAGCAAAATTACAGTTATGAAGTAGCAACGAAAATAATTTTATTGTTGGGGGTCACCACAACATGAGTAACTGTATTAAAGGGTTGCGGCATTAGGAAGGTTGAGAACCACTGAATCAGATGTTTAATTTGGTGGTGGTTTTTTCCTAAGAATGTCCTGCATTATAGTGGTAATGAAATGTCTCTTCAGTTATCTTACTTCAGAGACATACCTTCAGGCTCACAGGCTTTCACATAGCAATAGGCAGGAATTACAGGGGTACATTTAACAAGAGATATATAATTATGGTAAATATAGAATTATTTTTCTAACTGGACGCCATCAACAAGTACTAATTTCCCCTTTCCTCCCTTCACTCCCCCTACCCCTACCCCTTAGTTTACCAGCTCAGCTGATTTGAGAGACAGAGTACCACTACAGTTAATCAACAAGTATTTATTAAGCACCACTTGAAAACTGTTGAGATAGCTTCTGGCCACATCCTTTAGGAAGAACTCCCCCCCCCCAAAAAAAAAGACCTGTAGGAAACTCCTAGGGAGCTCAATTAAGGAAACTATCAAGAAAGGAAATATTTGATTTGGAGTTAAGAGGACGTGAGTTCTAACCTAGCTCTGCTACTTACTAGTTAAGTGATAAGTAATAACAGATAAGTGATCTGTTACCAAAGTATCAGAGTTGGGATCTGAAACCAGATCTTTCTGGCTCCCAAGTACATCCATACTGGATATGAATACTATAAATACTATGCCAGGCTTCCTCCTTAGGGTCCCATTTAGCTTTGACGTTCTGTGTTTCTGGCAGATTTCCTTCCAGGATCATCATTCTAGTCCCAATAGAATTTGATCCCAGTAGAAGCATATTTAAAACCTTGTTTATTGTAAAAGTGAAAAACGTCAAAAAGTACTATTTCCTCCAGGAAAAAAAAACCCTTGGAAAGGTGGGTGATAGGTCTGAATGAACTACCTTTTCCTAGGAAAATGGATTAAAGGTGGTACCAAATCTTTTAAACAAAGAATAAACTCTAATCTTTATAATCATTGCCTTCCCTTCACTGACTATGGGCAGTCTCCCCTTTACCTATGTGATATGCTGGTTAGTACCCATTTTTCTTCAATGGGAAAGGATTACAATATCTATTGAAAGTTAATAGTTTAATGCCAGGAGTATGGGCAGTGGTTGGGCAACTAGGTGGATACAGTGCCTGGCCTGCAGTCAGAAAGACCTTAGTTGAAATCTAGCTTCAGACACTAGCTGTGCAACACTAAGCAAATCACAACTCTGTTTGCTTCAGTCTCATCTGTAAAATGAGTTAAGAGAAGGAAATTACAAACCACTTCAGTATCTTTGCCAAGAAAACCCCAAATGGGGTCACAAAGAGTTGGATACTACCTAACAAAAAGGGAAAGGGAAGGCAAAAAGGTTCAGGAAAAATGGGATAGTAAATTTGTTTACCCAATTTTGGAATGGTAACCCACACTATATTTTAAGAAATCTTTTCCTAATACAAGATTCCTATGTTATTTGAAATCTTGGAGCAGTCCCGTTTGAGGATATTGGGGCCTATGCCAGATTGGATGTCTCTCCAAACTAGGAAAGACTCAGATATAATGTTGAATTAAATTACTTTTAGAAGACAGGCCTAAGTTTCAGAGTACGGTATTAGTATTAATATTTTTTTCAACACTCCAAGCCTACCTACATTTTATTGTTAACCATTCCACATTTTCCTCTCTCCACTAAAGTCCTACGCTAACGATTCATTGTGGATAGCATGTTGGTGATCCTGGATTCTTGAAGGCTGTAGCATCGGTGAAAGTGACTTTATCAAGCTGGAAAGTGCTGGGGATATGGGCCCAGTGATGGACTACAAGTTTGCTGTTTCAGCACCGATTCAGTTCGGTTTGAAGAGGCTCATCGACAAGAGTGGCCCCGGGGTGAATAATTTTTCAGCCACAGCAGCTCCCCAAAACTACTAAATTATATGATGGTTACACTCTTTGTTGCTAAAGTAATAGTAGTGCCCAAACTACTGAAATTATAGTTCCTGAAGTGTTTAAGTGTCGTTATTTTCCCGCCCCCACTCCCTTCCAATCCCACGGGACTCCGAAGCCTGAGATTAGCCAGGCGGGTGCTATGGAAGGCTTTGGCTTCCGCGAGCAGATGATCTGACTGACGGCTGCACACTCGCCGTGTGACAGAGCGTTTCTTCATCAGTATTAAGGGAAGCGCTGCTTCCCGATCTCACGGGCTTGTGAAGAAGGCTCCCCTCACGTTCAGGGGATTGGGCCTGGATCGTGATTTCAGTGGTTTGGGGCAGCTCCTGGAGAAATTAAGTCAGCACTTGCTCCAGAACTTGGAGCCCTAAGCAGAGAAAGGGGAGGTGCCGTGCCCCGAGCAACAAGTCCAAGGGATGTCACAGACCAGACACGCACGGAAAAGTCTCATGGACCTGGGGCCAACTCTGCCTCCCGCCTACGCGGCCTCTTCAAGTTACCAGTGTGGCAGGCGCAAGGACACGCGCGACCTCCCAGGCGCTGGCGATTCACGTGGCGCACGCCCCACAGCGATGGGGAACCGCCGTCCTTGGGGGAAGAAAGGGGGTCTGAGCGGGAATGGGGCCTCCCTCGGTGAAAAGAAAGGTTCTTTGGGGGAGCGTCGCCTTAAGTCCCTAGCAGCTCTGTGAGTCCAAGTTCCCTCCTCCTCCTCCCTAGAATCCCGGGGTCGCGCGGACGTTAGCCCAGCCCCTCCGAAGCCGGGGGCGGGTCTTCCGGTACGTGAGAGGGGGCGGGGAGCGGCTTCCGCTCGAAGCCGGAAGACAGTTAACTGGGCTCCTTCCTCGGCTTTGCCTGGAGCTGGAAGGTGAGTAGCGGCGTTTCTAAGTGGCGGGAGTGGATGGATGTGAGACGGAAGGCGGGGAGGGGACCTTAAGGGGAGATGAGAGGGCGACCAAAGCGGAATAAATGTTTGGGGTGGGTAAATTGTGAGGTGAAGAAGGAGGGGAGGCTCAGGCGGAGAGGAGGAAGGCCTGAGATGGAGGTTGGGGGGGTAACTTATCGCAGAATAAAATGATTGGAGGAGAGAGATTTGCCCTAAGTCACATGCAAATAACAAAGCTAGAACTCGAACCCAAGATTCCCTGTGGTTCAGCTCACTTTCCTAATTGAACCTCAGTTTCCTCATCTGCAGAATCATACTTGTACTACCTATCTCGCTGGGTCGAAAGGAAAGCATTTTATAAACCTTAAGGTGCTAGACAACTGTGAGTTCCGTTGTCTTTTTCATGGTAAAGAATATAAGGAAGTGTGACATGACACCCCCCACCTTGATTTAATTTAACCAGTCTAGTAAAATCATCAAGCATTTATAAACGCCTACTGTGTGCCAAGCAGTTGGGGTGCAGAGAAAGAAAGACAAAAACTGTCCTTGCCCTGCCCTCAAGAAGCTCACTATCCTAACGGGAGGAGAAAACCTCTACATGTAAATGAGATAGTATAGCTCAGAGATAATCGACCTAGGAACGTCAGGAGAATTAAGGGAGATCAGCCTAGGCTGCTTTGCAGAAGGTAAGGTTTTTTTTTCCCCCAAGTCTGGGGCTTTATTTTTATTTTGCAATTAATTTATTTATTTTCTTATTTACATCATTCATTTCCACGAGAATTTGAATTACAAATTTTCTCCCCATCTTTCCCCTACCCAGCACCTCAAAACAGCCATCCCACTGTATAACCCCTCCCCCAATCTGCTCTCTCCTATGTTCTTCCCCTCGCCCCCTCTGACTTTCCGGCAGGGCAGGATGGATCTCCCTTCCACACTGCCTGTGTATCTTAATTCCCAGTTGGATGTAGTTAATAATAATAATTGTGTGTGTATATATATCTATATATATATATATATAGATATATATATACACACACACACATGCACACATATATATGCATATACATATACATACATACATACATATATGTGTATATATATATACATACACATATATATATTTTTTAACATTTGATTATAGAACTTTAAATTCTAGATTCTTTCCCTTCCTCCCTGATCACCCACCCCCACTGGAAGGACAAGCAATTAAATACAGGCTGAAAACGTGTAATTACGAAGAACCTCTCCACAGTGGGCATATTGTGAGAGACTGATTATATGTCCCTCCTTCCTATCCCGCCCCCCCTTGTTCTATTCTCTGCCATGTCCCTTTACAGAAGTGTGCACTTCCATCAACCCTCCCCCCTACCCTGCCCTCCCCTCTGTTATCCCACCTCTCATCCCCATCCCCCCTACTCTCCTGTGTGG
>JAQQSU010002950.1:0-14520 GCA_028627135.1 Pseudochirops cupreus
CTTTTTCCATCTGGCAAAGTCAACTTTTTAAGGCATTCTTCTCCTCATTGGGTTTTTGGGCCTCTTTTGTCATTTGAGTTAATCTCTTTTTTAGGATGTTGATTTCTTCAGTCATACTGCTGACTCTCTTTTCATGATTTTCTTGCAACATTCTTATTTCTCTTCCCAATTTTTCTTCTACTTCTCTCATTTGGTTTTCAAAGTCCTTCTTCAGCTGATCTCTAGCTTTAAGGCAATCTTCATGTTTATTGGAAGCCCCTGGTGGGGATCTCTGGCTGTGCTGTCCTCCTGTAGCTCTCTGCCTTGGTCTTTCTTTTCTTCAAAGAAGGAATCTAGGGTTTGGTTGCTGTTCTTACCCTGCTTCTTATACTTATCCTTATTCATGGTTGGTCAGTCAGTGATTTTTTTTTTTAATCTCTGTGGATCTCTGCTTCCAGAGGGGAAAGCTCTGTCCCAAATCGCTGGGGTCCTCCCAGCAGCCAGAGCTCTTAGGACGTTGCTGGGTCCCTCCACCACTGCTGGCTCACTGAATAAAAATGAACCACAGGACCAAAGCCCAAGACCACTATCCGGATCCAGGCTTCTCAATGCGAGAGCACTTGGCCTCTGAACGATCACTTGGTCAGCCTGCAGTCTGCAGGCCGAGAGCTCTGAAGCAGCGATTTGGAGACAGGTGCAGGACCTCCACTTTCCACTTCTCAGCCCTCTAGGCAGTTTGGCTGGACCACTTTTCTCCCACGACCTTGCAAGTCCCACTGACCTAGTTCTGGATACTGCCGCAGCTGCCGCCAATCCGCTCAAGTGAAGCTCCAGCCAGGGCTCAGCTCTGCTTGGCTCCTCTTGTCCAGCAACCCCCAGGGCACAGCTGAGGTTTCAGGCTAGGCTGGTTTTGGTTCACAGTGCTGATATGGTTCCTCATAGTGGAGCTGACTTTAGTGGAAAGTATATTTGTGTGCATTTTGGAGTTCTAGAATTAGTTTAGAGTCATATTTTATGGGTATTTTGGGGTGGCTATGTGAGAGCTGTGATGTGTTGTTGCTCTTACACCGCCATCTTGGCTCCACCCCTCAATAGTTAGACTCTTAAGGAGCCTCAGTATCTGTGATGCTTGCATTGGACAAGTGGGCCAGAATCATCTGACACAGAGTGAGTCTGTGCTAGATCATTCTCCAGCTTTTTCGGAGGTATGTTCTGCCAAAGAAATTCCTCATATCAAAGAAATCTTGGGCCAGGACAAAATAAAAAGAAAAACAAAACATTCTGGTTTCAGTTGTATTGAATGAGACAAGTATTCTTATTTTTTCCCCTGTACTTTGTTTTAAGACAATAGATTTATTGGAGATTCAAGTGGTGCAGGAAAGAGAATAGAGTCTCTAGGCAGAGAGCTTAGATTTAAATCCCAGCCCTGCTTCTTATTACCCGTTTAATTTTGGAGAAGTCACTTAACCTCTTTAAATCTTGGTTTTCTTTTCTGTAAAATGAAGGAATTGGACTGGGTGTCTTTTGAGGTTGCTTCCAGCTCTAAATTTGTAATTCTCTGAAAATCTACTCTTGTTGCAACCCCATCACACCTTATAAAGCTGATATCAACAGCAGAAATAAAAATAGAGACTTTCTGAAATGAAGAATGTTATAATTTGTTCCACAGTAATGGACTAAAATGTAAGATATGATTATGACACAGGCATCACAGATTGAATTAGTGACAGATTAATGAAGAGAAAAAGAAATGCATTGTGGGAATCATGAACCCATGGCAGCTGTGCCTTCCTTTTTATTGGGAGGGGGGAGGAGGTGTGATTCATAAATGAAATTTCTCTGAGAGAGTAGAATAAGAGGATGATTTGTTCAGCAATGCTTTCCTCTTCTGTTCTTCCCCTTCATCATACTATAGACTTCAGTTTTAATAATAATTAAAGAATAATGCCTGAATCCTAGCTGATTGACTTTTAAGATTCAATTGGCTGACTCTATTCACAGCCCTGAGCTTGTAAGAGGGACTGAATGGATCTGCACAAGTAATCATGGAATATTACGCTGATACTTCTCCCACATCAATACCAATTAAGACTTTACTGAATGCATCACATATTATTTTAATGGAGCAGGAATTTTTAATCTGGTCAGGTATTTCTGTGTGAATATGTTTGTATGTCTGTCATAAAAATTTGGAGGCTCTTGCATCTCCTGATAGACATACTGTGAATGTTTAAAATTTCCACAGATGTTATTTATCCTTCAGAATGGAAAATTTCTTCTTCTCTGCTATAGCGATTTTGCTTCATTAACATAAATAAGAAATAAAGCATAACAACAACAATCTTGCTTAATGTGTACACACAGAAATATTGTTATAGGCATCTGGCAATCAGTGGGAGATGGTGTGAGTTGCTAAATGAATGAAAGAGAATTAAAGGCAATATCAGATTCTTGTCAGGAAGCAGGTTTACTATTCCCAATTCCCCTACTTACTCTGTTACTTTTCATTTTGAAGACACAGTCATCATCAGTTTGAATATAAACTTAAAGAATGTTCATGATAATTATTTTGAGCTACTGCCTTTTCCAAAGTATAGTCCTCCTACTGATTGAGATCTGAGAAGACGTTTTCATTCTTCCAAAATGTTATTGACATTCCAATATAGATAATGAAAGGGATTTTAACACTGATTGCAAAAAAAAAATCTATATTTTGCTGTTGTAGGAGAAATGTGGCATCCCTGGACTTGAGGTCTGGGTCATAAAAAGCTACCGTTTTCATTGCCATATGCTTAATTATGCCCTTCCAATGTTGTACTACTATGGAAGTTTGCATGCCAGTTCTGAAAAAAATTGCCACTTTTTGTTAGGAAAGAAGTAATTTAAAATATGTAGTAGTAATGCAGAGAACTGTGTGAAAAAGTTTAAAGTTAGATGTCACATTATGTGGGAGTCATAGCAATGATTCTAAATCTAAGTAAAGTCACTGATTATAGAATAATATTTTAATCAAGCCTTAATTTTAAATATTTCTAATTATTTTTGCTTTCTAATTAAAATCCACTTGATTATCTTTTGGAATGCCTTTTTTCACATTCAAATTGTCATAATAATCTTTACTATTCCTTCTCCAAGATACCAATAAAATGGCATAATATTGGCAGGAAATATGGAACTGAGAGTAAAAAGTTTGCCTAAACAAAATTCAAAATATTCTCCATAAAAACTAACTTTTCAAATTCCCAAATTGCTTTTGAAAATTCAAAGAATGAGAAAATGCGATTTAATTTTAAGTCCTTCAGATTCTTGTCATTAGCTAATTGTAATATTATGAACTAAAGAAAGAAAACCTCGGTAAACATTTGGAAAGATAGATGGATTTATGTTAGGGATGAAGATAGGGACTGTACTTATGTTTTCTTTGGTAAAGTTTACTTCTCCATCAAATGCTTTCTCTCAAAGCTTTAAGTTAAATTTCACTAACATATTTTTCAATCACAACAGTAAGAAATACTTGGATTTGTTTTGTTTTTGCTTTGTTATTGAATTCCGGCTCATTAAAAAAAATATTCTGACTACAAGGCCCATCCACTCTATAGCCATTTTTTTTCTTTCTCATTCTCAGGCTGTTGTTGTTTAGGATTAAAAATGTGAAAAGGCAAAATAAATGTCAGTGAAGTAGAAGATAATGAATAAAGAGGTAAACTAAGAATCAGGGCAATCTGTGTTCAAGTCTTGCCTCTGATACATGCTGGTGGTGTGACCATGGACAAGTCATTTAACAGCTCAATCAGTGTTCCAATCAACTTTCTGGTTGTAAAATTGCAAAATAGGTGCAAATCTGACTTGGTTGAATGAGCATCCTCATGGTGTATGTGAGGTAAATTAAGGCATATGAGTCCCTACATTACTGAAATCAAAGGCTTTGTACAAAAACATAGAAAAGGAGTGTGTGTGTGTGTGTGTGCGCACGCGCACATGCATGTGCATGGATGCATGCACATTTATAGTATATAGGCATTTGGTTGGTAGCAGCTAGTCTGGTCATTATGAACAATAAAAGCATGATAAGGGAAGATAATTTTTCAAAGTTTACCAAAAATCTCTTTTCTCCTCAGAGTGAAAATAAATGAATGATATTAAGTCTATGATTTAGGAGAAAAGAGAAATTATTTCCAGCCTAAAGGATACCCCTTAATATGCCATGAAAACAATGAAAATAATGTCTTGGGAAGCAAAACATTGTTTAGTAAAATAAAAAATAAATGAATGCATGATATACATGCTGCCTAACTGGTGTAGGAGATATCATTCAAAGTGTTGCCCTGCTGTGGCATGGGAAGTAGATTCATCCACCAAGCAACACTTGTGGGGCAAAGATGGCCTCTTGCCCCAAAATGATTTTTCCAACCCTCTCAGAGACAAAAATTTCATTGCTAAGGATTATTTCTTCTCAAGTGAAGGCAATATGTTCCCAGGTGTCTTTTTAAGATACAATATTTCCTAAGAGAAATCAGCAATTAACATTGTCATCTGAAATAATTTTGGATATTTATGACCTTAAAGCAGTAGAAAAATTGGTAGTTTGTTTTGTTTTGATGAAATAGTTCATAATTTTTGCAACTGGGAAATTGGTGGTAGCAAGTAGTTGAACTATTGCATTGAATTCGATGACACTTCTTATGCCTGGAAATAAATTAAGCGCTCTGAGAATTTTAGCTCATTTTAATCTTTCCTATGATCTTATTGTTATTCAGTTGTTTCAGTCCTGTCCAACACTGTGAATTTGTAGATTTTCTTGGCAAGGATACAGTAGGAGTTTACCATTTCTTTTTCCAGGTCATTTTATAAGTGAATAAACCGAAGTAAACAGGATTAAGTAACTTATCCAGGTTTGCACAGCTAGTAAGTATCTGAGGCCAGATTTGAACTCAGCTCTTTCTGACTCGAGGTCCAATACTTTATTCGCTGCACCAAGTAGCTTTGTATCTATCTATCTATCTATCTATCTATCTGTCTATCTACACACACACATTCACACACATATATATGGGTATTATTTGTGAGTGTCCACATACACTTACATACATACACATATATGTTTATATATCTATGTATATATTTAAAATCTCATATGCTTTAATATGTGAACATATTGTATTCCCCCTGTAGAACATAAGTTCATTGATATGGTCATAATTTAAATCCCCAGGGCCTAGCAAAAACCTGGCACATAGTATGGGCTTGATAAATACTTGTTTATTTATTAATTATATTTTATGTGGTAACAACATTCTATCAAATGAATTCAAACTAGCTAACAGTGGTTACCTGGATTCTCTACATTGAGTTTCCAAAAAAAGAAATCTCTATTTCTCAAGGTGTTTTAAAATGGAGTAAATGTTACCTCTTTTGAACATGTGAGATAGCACATTTCATGTTACTTAGTCCAGCATTCCAGCTTTCCCTCTTACTACTGATATGCCTTTGGAACATTCACTTAACCTCTCTGAGTCCTAATTTCTTTACCAATAAAATTGAAATAAATAAACTATATGCTATTTATCTGCCAAAACTCTAGTAAGGATAAGATATGAAATATACATACAATCAAACACACATGCATACATACGTATGAGAAACTTTGTATAAGATACTTTGGCAACCAAATTATTAAATAGTTTCTGAGAACTTAAAATAGAAAGTATTGATGATTATGAATCATCATATATGACTAAGGACAAATCAAGCCCAACCTAACTTATTTATTTTTTATTAATATTACCTGATTGGCAGATTCATAGAATACTACAAAAGGAGTAATAGGAGAACAGATTGAGACTGAGGAGAAAACAGCAAGTAGGAATAGAGGCACCTTAAAACAAATATTAAATTAAAGTAATCGAAGAAGCATAATACCATGTATATTGTGCAATATGGGAAGAAGAAAAAAAAACTTTACTTGGAAAAACGCATAAGAGATAAATGAAGGAAAATATAAATTGGACTCACAACCCTAAATATGAATGGATTACACAATACAACAAAATGAAAAAGTGAGAGATTTAATAAGGAAGACTGTACAATCTATTATTTACAGAAAATGCATTAAAAAAACAGACATAAATAAAGTAAAACTGAAAAGATGAAAAAATACTATACATCAAGTGAATTAGGAGTTGTAGTCATGCTATCTGGCAAAACAAAAGAAACATTCAAAAATAGTTTCAAAAAGGTTAAATAAGACAACTATATCACACTGAAAGAAGCCATAGACATGAAAAAAAATATATCAATAATAAACCCAGGTTCTTGAGATGACTTAGCATCCAAATTCATAAAGGAAACATTAACTGAGCTACAAAAAGATATAAACAGTAATGTAATTGTGATGGGAGCCTTGTATATCCCTCTCCCAGTTGTGGATGTCTTAATGATAAAAAGGAACATATGGAACTGAACTAATTGCTGGAGAAATTAGAGTTAAAAGACATATGGGATCTTCTAAATGGGATTAAAAAATATAAATATTTTTCAGTACCAAATGGAACTTTTATAAAATTCACCATGTATTTGAGTATGGTCATATTGTACACATGTTTAGTAAGGCAGAGATAGTTGATACATCCTTTTATAGATCAAAACACAATAAAAATAGTTTTTAGTTGAAACTACAAACAAAAGACACAGATGCAAATGGAAATTTAACATTGAAATCTTTAATAATAATTGGGTCAAAGAATAGATCACATAAACACAATGTAAAAAAAGAGATTTAATGAACTATATAATAGCAATAAGGCAAAACAAACAAAGCAATAAACAGATTAAAAGGAGAGAAAATGATCACTTTTTATTGATGATATTATACTTGGAGAATCCTAAGAAATCAACAGACACTAATTGAGACAATAGCTTTAGCAAAGTTAGAGCCTACAAGAAAAATTCTCAAAAATCAATATCCTTTCTATATGATAACAAAACCCGACATGCAATAATAGCAACAAATTTCTCGTTCCAAATAAGTACAAAACACCTAAAATATGTCAGAATTGACTTGCCCAAAACACACAAAAGGCTCGTATAGAACTGATTATAAAGCACTCAAAGAAATAATGAAAAGCTTAAAAAGCTAGAGGGATATTAAGTGCTCTTGGACAGGCCATACTAATATAATAAAAGTGACAATCCCCAAAATAACAATGCTACCAAACTTAATTATAATTTACTATTATAACTAAGGGGATTATTTATTGAATTCCATAAAATAATAGCAAAATTCATTTGGAAAAAACAAAGATCTAGACACAATATCAAGGGAAATGATTTAAAAAAATTAGATGCAAAGGGGGGAGTGCACTTCAAATTATTTTATAAAGCAGCAGTCATTAAAACAATCTAGTATAGATTTAAAATGGAGAGCTAGATCAATGGAACAGAGTAGACAAGTGAGAATCAGAAACACCAGAATTCAATAACACTTTATCCTATAGGGTAAAGTGTAAAACACAAGCTACCCAGGAAATAACTCTTTTTAAAAAATAAAATTTACATTTATTTTTAGTTTACAACACTCATTTCCACAAGATTTTGAGTTACAAATTTTTCCCTGTCTGTCCCTTACCAACCACCCCAAAACAGTGATCCCACTGAACACTCCCTCTCCCAATCTGCTCTGTCCTATCTCCTCCCTCATCACCCTTCAGACTTTCTGTTAGGGCAAGATAGATTTCCATATCCCAGTGCCTATATATATTATTTCCCATTCCATGTTAATAATAATAATAGTAATAGTAATAACTTTTTTAAACATTTAGTTTTAAAACTTCGAATTCCAGATTCTTTCCCTTCTTCTCTCATCACCCACCCTTACTGGGAAGATAAGCAATTCAATATAAGTTGTACATGTGTAGTTACACAAAACATTTCCATAGTGGATATACTATGAAAGACTGACTATATTTCCCTTCATCCTATCCCATCCCTCACTTGTTCCATTTTCTACTTTGACCCTATCCCTTTTCAAAAATGTGTGTTTCTAACTACCCTCCCCCTCAATCTTCCCTCCCTTCTATCATCCCCCCTCTTATCCCCTTTCCCTCTACTTTCCTATAGGGAAAGATACCCAATGTAGTGTGTATGCTATTCCTTTCTTAAGCCAAATTCAATGAGAGTAAGGTTGACCCATTCCCTTTTGCCTTCCTGTTCTTCCCCTCCATTGTAGCAGTTTTCCCTTGCTTCTTTTATATGAGATAATTTACCCTATTCTCTCTCTCCCTATTTCCTCTCATTACAGTCTTCTCTCATCTCTTAATTTTATTTTTTAAATATTATCCCTTCATATTCAATTGATACATATATATGTATGTATATATATATACATACATACATACATACATTTATATATTCAACTATCCTCATACTGAGAAAAGTTTCATAAGCAACAATAATTGTTTTTCCATGTAGGCATGTAAATAGTTAAACTTTAATAAGTTCCTTATGAATTATTTTCTCTGTTTACCTTCTCATGCTTCTCTTTCTTCTTGTATTTGAATGTCAATTTTTCTATTCAACTCTTTTTTTTTCCATTAAGTAGGCTTGAAAGTGAGTCTCAGAGTTGGAGCCAAATGGTTGCATAGAAGCAACAAGGCTCGCAGATCCCACATAGCCACCTCAAATATCCATAAAATATGACTCTAAACAAATTTGAGGTTTCCAAAACTCACAAAAATACATCTACCACTGAAGGCAGCTCGGCCTGAAGGGCTCATCCCACTGTGCTGGGAGCCAAAACCAGCCCAGCCTGAAACCTCAGCTTGCCCCCCAGGTGGCCGTGACAAACCGCAGCTGGAGCCTTCAGGAGAGTGGATCAGTGGCAGCTGTGGCAGCTTCCAGAATTATCATGCCATAAGAAACAAGGACAAAGTAAAAGGTCAGTGGAATTCAGATAAATTTGGAGGAGAAAAGCAGTCTGGCCAAACCGCTTCCAGGCCAAGGAAGCGGCAGAAGCGGCGGCCCTGCAGTTGCCTCCATGTGGCTGCTTCAGAGTTCCTGGCCTGCAGATTGCAGGGGTACAAAGCAATCATTCAGAGGCTAAGTGCTCTTGTGTTGAGGGGCCTGATTCCAGATAGTGGTCTTGGGTGGTGGTCCTGGGGTGCATTTTCAGTGAGCCAAAGCTGGTGGGGGCTGCAAAAAAACAGCAGCCTCCTAATAGCTGTGGCAGCTGCTAAAACCCCAGCAATTTGAGACTGAGCTTTCCTCCCTGGAAGCAGAGTTCTGCAGAGCTAAAAATTCAAGTAATTGACCGGCAACATGAGCAGGCAAAGGAAGCAAAGTAAAAACAGCAATCCAACTCTAGATTCCTTCTTGGGAGACAAAAAGGATCAAAGCATGGAATGGGAGGAAGACAACATAGTCAGAATCCCATACCAAAAGCTTCCAAGAAACATGAAAACTTACTACAAGCCACAGAGCAGCTAAAGAAGGATTTTGAAAATCAAATAAGAGAAATGGAGGAAAAATCTAGAAGAGAAATGAGAATGATGCAAGAAAATCCTGAAAAGAGTGTCAACAATCTGACTGAGGAAAATAACACCTTAAGAAATAGATTAACTCAAATGGCAAAAGAGGCCCAAAAAAGTCAATGGGAAGAAGAATGCCTTAAAAAGTCAAATTTGCCAGATGGAAAAAGAATCTCAAAAGCTTTCTGAAGAGAATAATTCCTTCAGAATTAGAGTGGAGCAAATGGAAGCAAATGACTTTATGAGAAATCAAGATACTCTTAAACAGATCCAAAAAAAGGAAAAAATAGAAGGTGATGTGAAATATCTCCTTGAAAAAACCACTGACCTGGAAAATAGATCCAGGAGAGACAATTTAAAAATTATTGGACTACCTGAAAACCATGATCAAAAAAAAGAACTTAGAAAGCATCCTTCAAGAAATTCTCAAGGAAAATTGCCCTGATATTTTAAAACCAGAGGGCAAAATAGAACTTGAAAGAATTCACCAATCATCTCTTGAAAAAGATCCCCAAAAGAAAATTCCTAGGAATGTTATAGCCGGGTTCTGGAGTCCCCAGATGAAGAAGAAAATATTAAGAGCTTCCAAGAAGAAACAACTTGAATACTGTGGAAACCCAATTAGTATAATCCAGGATCGAGCTGCTTCTACATTAAGGAATTGAAGGGCCTGGAATATGATATTCCAGAGGATTAAAACCAAGAATCACCTATCCTGCAAAATTGAGTATGATATTTCAGGGGAAAATATGGTCATTCAGTGAGGTAGAGAACTTTCAAATATTCTTGCTGAAAAAATCAGAACTGAAAAGAAAATTTGACACTCAAATACAAGAAGCATGAAAAGATAAACATGGAAAAGAAATCATAAGGAACCTATCAGAGTTGAACTATTTACATGCCAACATGGAAAAACGATAATTATAACTTATGAAATTTTGCTCAGTATGAGGATATACAAGGTGTTATTTTCTTCAGTCAGGTTGTTGACTCTCTTTTCAGGATATTCTTGCATAATTCTCATTTTTCTTCCCAATTTTTCCTCCATTTCTCCTATTTGGTTTTCAAAATCCTTCTTAAGCTGCTCTATGGCTTTGTATATATACAAATGTATATATACATATACATACACATATGTCTATATAGGAAGGTTTATGCTTATGAACACATATCTGGGTATGTGCATATATGAGTACATAGAGCACACAGGATCAATTGAATAGGAAGGTATGATACTCTAAAAGGTGAAATTCTGAGATGTGAGAGGATTAGAATGAGAGGAGACAGGGAGAAACAGAATGGGGTTAATCATCTCATATAGAAGAGGCAAGGGATAATTGTTACAATGGAGGGGAAGAACAGGAAGGCAAAAGGGAAAGGGTAAACCTTCCTCTCATTGAATTTGGCTTAGGGAAGGAATGACATAAACTCTAAACTGGGTATCTTGCCACACAGGAGAGTAGGGGGGATGGGGATGAGAAGTGGGATGATGGATGAGAGGACAGGATAGGGGGCAGGGTTGCTGGAAGTACCTGTAAAGGGACAGGGACAGGGACAGAATAGAGAATAGAACAAGTGGGGGGGCAAGATAGGAAGGAGGGACATATAATCAGTCTCTCATTATATGCCTACTGTGGAGATGTTCTGTGTAATTACACATGTACAGGCTGTATTTAATTGCTTGCCCTTCCAGTGGAGGTGGGTGATGAGTGAGGAAGGGAAAGAATCTAAAGTTCCATAATCAAACATTAAAAATATATTTGTGTGTGTGTGTGTGTGTATAAAATTATTATTATTTTTAACTACGTTCAACTGGGAATTAAGATATACAGGCACTGTGGTAGGGAGATCTATCCTGCCCTACCAGAAAGTCAGAGGGATGAGGGGGAAGACATAGGAGAGAGCAAGTTTGGGGAGTGATTATTCAGTGGGATGGCTGTTTTGAGGTGTTGGGTAGGGGAAAAATGGGGAGAAAATTTGTAACTCAAAATCTCATGGAAATGAATGATGTAAACAAGAAAATAAATAAATTAACGTATTTCAAAAAAGACAAAAAAGAATGCCTGAAAGTCCTCTATTTTGTTGAATGACCATATTTTCCCCTGAAACGTTATATTCAGTTCTACTGGGTAAATGATTCTTGGTTTTCATCCCAGCTCCTTTGAACTAAGGAATATCATATTCCAAGCACTTTGATCCCTTAATGTAGAAATTGCTAAATGTTGTGTTATCCTGATTGTGTTTCCATAATATTCAAATTGTTTCTTCTTGGCTGCTTGTAAGATTTTCTCCTTGATCCTGGAACTCCACAACCTGGCTATAACATTCCTGAGTTTTCTTTTGGGAATCTTTTTCAAGAGATGATCAGTGAATTCTTTCAATTTGTATTTTGCCCTCTGGTTCAAGAATATCGGGGCAATTTTCATCGAGAATTTCTTGAAGGATGATTTCTAGGTTCTTTTTTTGATCTTGGCTTTCAAGTAGTCCACTACTTTTAAAATTATCTCTCCTGGATCTATTTTCCATTTCAGTGGTTTTTCCAATGAGATATTTCACATTGCCTTCTATTTTTTTTATTTGTTTGGATCTTTTTAATAATATCTTGATTTCTCATAAAGTTGTTAGCTTCCATTTCCTCCAATCTAATTCTGAAGGAATCATTCTCTTCAGTGAGCTGTTGAAATTCTTTTTCCATCTGGCAAAATTGGCTTTTTAAGGCATTCTTCTCCCCATTGGCTTTTTGGGCCTCTTTTGCCATTTGAGTTAGTCTGTTTTTAGGGTGTTATTTTCTTCAGTCAAGTTGTTGACTCTTTTCAGGATTTTCTTGCACCATTCTCTTTTCTCTTCCCAATTTTTCCTCCAGTTCTCTTACTTGATTTTCAAAATCCTTCCTCAGCTCCTCCATGGTCTGTAACCAGTATATATTTTTCTTGGAAGCTCTTCATGCAGGAGTTCTGACTTTATTGTCTTCCTCCCATTCCATGCTTTGGTCCTTTTTGTCCCTAAAAAAGGAATATTAGGTTTGATTGCTGTGCTTGCTTTCCTTGCTCATGGTGCCACTCAATTACTTGACTTTTGAGTGCTTTGCCACAGTAGAACTCTGCTTCCAGAGAGGAGAGAGCTTTGTCCCAAATTACTGGGGTTTTTACAGCTGCTGGAGCTATTAGTTGGGTGGCCTCACTACAGCCTCCACACCCTCTGACTCACTGTTTCATACAACCTAGGACCTCCACTTAAGACAGTGATAGAGATCCAAGGAGGTCACAGCAAGAGCAATCACCCTCTGAATGGTCACTTGGTCCCCCTACAATCTGCAGGCCAAGAGCTCTGAAGCAGCCACATGGAGACAGTTGCATGGGCAGCCACAGTGCCTCTACTGTTTCTCACCTTTGTGCCCCAGGGGCAGTGGCTGGACTCACCTCTAAGTTCCTCTGTTCCCACAAAGTCCACACTGACCTTTTACTTTGTCTTTGGTATTTATGGATTGATAATTCTGGAAACTACTATAGCTGCTGGTGATCCTCTCTCTCAAAGTTCCCTCCAGCTGCAGCTGGTCAGGACTGCCCTGGGTCTAAAACTACTGGCTCATGTGGGGCTGGCCTCAGCTTTCAGCATGCTGTGCTGGACTATTCCTGTCCACCTGCCATGCTGCCTTCAGTGGGAGATTTGTTTTTCTCTGTCCCTTTGTGGCTTCTGTAGCTCTAAAATTTTTTAGAGTCATATTTTATAGATATTTGAGGTGGTTATGGGGAGAGCTCATGGAGTTTTCCTGTTTCTGTGCCACCATCTTGGCTCCACTCCTCCCTCCCCCTAGAACAACTTTTTACATGATAAAACCTGCTGGGAAAACTGGAAAGCAGTGTGGCAGAAATTAGTCTTAAACAAATCTTTATATGATACTCCACAGTACATTCTGAATGGATAAAATGTTAATATTAGAGATTATAATATTTAAAAATAGAAGAAAAGTGAACCATAGATCGCTTCCAAATCTGGATGGGAGATTCATCCTTTGTCAAAAAAGAGATGGAAGCAAATATAAAAAATAAAATAGTTACTTTGATTATATGAAACAGATGAAAGCCCTCAGCATACAAACTTAATGAACCTTGCATAAGAAAGTGAAACTCAATGAAGGTAAACGGAGGTAAATCAAGAAAATGAGATCAATAAAGGTGAACTGAAGTTCATAACTCCAAGCAAAATCTCCTTATTAACAGTGTTTATAGCTGTTAACAAAGCTGGTCAAACTAGCAGGTCCAGCAAAGACAGCAACCCCAATGAGGAAGAGGGGTTCTCTCTTCATTGACAAAAACCAAGAAATGGTTGGTATACTTGGTATACTTGGAAATGCAAGTTGGCTTTCAGGTGACCTAATAATACCCCTCTCTGACAATTAAGGGATGTTCATTCTTTTATGGGATGCATCTGCATCCTGAAATCTTTTCTAGGGGATCAAAACTACCAGACTTGCTGCCTCCTTGGAAGAGATAAACCCTTCCCTAGTTACACAAGGACCAATCTTTGGGGGTAGTACCAAATTAACTTGTGGGTCTTAAAAATAACAAACAGATGTCCTGAAAGAATCTCAGGGACTTACCAGTGTGACAGATAACATTTTTCTCCTTTAATTATATCTTTAAACTAACTCAGAGGGAAAGCTAAATTCCTCAGCTCAACTCAAACACATAAAAAGTGAACTTTAGGTAGATAGAGACTCAATCATAAAAATCAATATATCATAAAATAAATTAACTTATAGAATCAATATAGGAGAAATCAATTCAGGAGAAAACCAACTTAATGGTAATTTTATCTTATCAAAGGAAACAGACCCAATTGGAAAAAAAAAGTCTTTATGTCAAATATCTCTACAAGGGTTTGGTAGCCAAGATTTAAATACATAGGTAGATAGATAGATATGTATGTGTATGTATGTATATTTTATATACTAATATTACATATAACAAAATATGTTCATATAGTTAATAACCATTCCCCAAAATATATTTTCAAAGAA
>JAQQSU010002951.1:0-14520 GCA_028627135.1 Pseudochirops cupreus
GGAGTGTCCAAGAGAACTGTGCTTGACTCTGTACTAATCAACATTTAATTATGCCTTGGATAAAGTCATAAGTGGTATAGTTTTGGTTTTCAAATTTGAAGATGATGTAAAACCGGTAGACGTAGCTAA
The DNA here is from genome assembly GCA_028627135.1 of Pseudochirops cupreus. NCBI lineage: Eukaryota > Metazoa > Chordata > Mammalia > Diprotodontia > Pseudocheiridae > Pseudochirops > Pseudochirops cupreus. The sequence continues at coordinate 130 of JAQQSU010002951.1, forward strand.
TATATGATATGACAGAGACAGGCTTCAAAAATAAGAATAGAGGGTCAATTCAAAGAAAACACATATGAATATATCTATATATGTGTCTATATATATATATTATATCTTATATTAAAATTAAATACACAAATTCAAAGTGGATGAAACTTACTTAGGTAGGTAGGAATTCTTTTTTAAAATGATCTGTACGTTTTCATAGGAAACAGTCTCAGTCAGTCAGTAAAAAGCACCAGTTAAATGATTACTCTGAACTGTGCTGTACTATACCAAGTGCTAGAAATACAAAAAAAAAAAACCTTCTTTAAAAGAAATGACCTTCTGATTGTGAAGAAGGAGACATGCAACATAACTAGGTACAGAAGGCATATACAGAGTAGATGGAAAATAATTTATGAGGGGAATACACTAACAATCAGAGGAAGTAAGAAAAGGCTTTCTACAGAAGGTAGGATATGATATGAGGTAAGTCTTTAATGAAGTCAGGGTAAGAAAGAGTCAGAAATGATAAGGGAGAGTGTTCTGGGCATGGAGGATAATCAGGAGAAAAAGATAGAGAATGGAGATGGAGGATCCTGTGGGAGGAACAGCAAATGGATCAGTGCAGCTACATCGGATTGCTTAGAGGAAAGTCAAAGAAAACTGGAAATGTAGGAAAATATGCACTGTGAAAAGCTATAAATGGCAAATAGACTTAACATTTGACATTGGAAATAATAGGTAATTGTAATTTATTGAGTTATGCTTTAGGATAATCACTTTGGCAACTGTATAGTAGATAAAATGAAGAAGGAAGGGGTTGGAGACAACAATGTGATATGACAGAAAAAAATAAGTTAACTTGACCTTTGGCAGTGAATAACAGAGGCAGAACTTTTAGGAATAAGGACATGATAGTTCCCTTGGTCAGACCAAATTTGGAGTTTTTCGCTAATTTCTCAGTGTTATACTTTAAGAAGTACATTGATTTTCTGGATGGTGCCTAGAGAGGGGCAAACAGGATGCTAAAGTGCCTTGAATTATTGCCATATAAGATTTAACTGAAGAAACGATTTTCTTAACCTGTGGAAGAGAGATGGAAATATAACTGACTCCAGGTATTTGAAAAGCTCTCCCATGGAAGTGGAATTAGATTTATTTTGTTTGATCTCAAATCGAAGAACTTGGAACAGTGGTTAGAAGTTACAAAGAGAAAAATTTAGACCATAAGTTAAGACAAACTTCCTAAAATTTAGAGCCATTAGAAAGTGTAATGAGTGGCTTCATAAAGTAATGGGTTGTCTTTTTCTGGAGGTCTCCAAACAGAAATTATATGACCATTTATTTTGGAGTATGTTGGTGAGGGATTGCTTTTCCAGCTGAGTTCTATGGATAGTTTCTAAGGTCCCTTCCAACCCTGAAATTAAGTGATTTTATGAAGATCATGACATTTCATTGTAACAATGGAATATTATCAATTGTTCTCTAAAAATCAGGAGAAGTAATGCTGTAGGAGGATTTATAATAGGGATAGATTGCATTTGGATCAGAGGTCCTTAAAGGTCCCTTTAAAGATATGCATCTGAGGCAAATAAAGGTCAAAAAACAAGTGAGTGAATTTTTGAAATTGGACTATAATTCATCCATTTCACTGCTTAGACAATTATATAGCATGTTAGTTCTCAAGGCAGGTCAGAAGTATCACAGCGAAGAAGACATTAAACTAGACTTCATTTGACATAGGTCATTGCAACAGTGATTGCCCAGTCTAAGCATTGGTAATTTGAGAATTGTGATGGAAAGTTTAAATAGTCAAACATCGTTCATTTGGACCAATTGGAGAGAAAAAAAATCTAAACTAGTGAAGTCCACATTATGGAATTTTAAAAATTATATGTAGTTTATTGAATTACATCTAATTATAAAAAATGTATAACAAAATCTGACAAAATCTTTTAGGGTAAAGATTTAGATCTTTCGAATTTGGTGCTTATTGTTTGTTTTGAATGGTTCCTGCCAAACAGGTTGGTAAGTAAAATTCACCCTTTTCTTCTTTCAATCTTGTTTAAATGGTGACTGCTCTTTGTATACTATGTTATATCATTTAATAAAATAACCAGCTAGTTGAGGTTAAATTATCCTGGTGCTCAATGTAATGGATTTGATTTAATATTAATAAAGTTTAACTGTGTTGTAGTGAAGGATATCATTCAAGCCTCATCTCTGTTATTTGATATAGCCAAGTATTTGAAATTCCATAGGGAACTATATGTCAATAAGTTTTAGAGAAAAACTGATTTGAATTGGTAGATGAAGCTTCCCACTGGGAGTTTCCTCTCTCAGAGTTTCATGTAGCAATAAAATTACAGGTACAGCACTCTCCATCCTCCCCCAATAAAAACTTAAAAAGAAAGATATGTGTAGGGGGGAGAAAGGAAGAAAAATCCCCTATTTTTCCCTTACTTATATACAGAATTCTCAATTATCTACAAAAGCCACAAATCTGGAATTAACACAAGAAATCACTGAATTGAAGAAAGGAATAAAGGAGCCAAATTCATTAATATTTAAGAATGTTTTATGGTTGGTCAGTTTACTGGCATCCAGAAATGGGAGTTCTTACAAGCTGGCAACATCTGTAAAACTAATGTCCCATCAGCACCAAAGCTAAAATGTACAAGAAACAGCAGAAAATGGTGAAATAGGAGATAAAACACTGAAAATGAGAAAAGGCAGAGGAGAGGGTGGTAGATGATAATGGTAAGAGTTTATCAATGAGAATGGAAGATGGAGAGAGCTACAAAGTAGGGGAAAGATGAAACACTGATTAGGAATAAGGTAGAACTCTGGGGCATTTAGTATAGGAACAAGAAACTCATGCATATCTCAAAGCACCAGAAGGTATCACTATTTCACAATGAAGGCAACCCTACCTCAAAATGCAACAATATGAGAGCACTCAGTGGTGCAAGCTCATATCAGAAACTTTCTCTTTCTCTATTGCTTTCAATCTCTTCTTTCTTGCTGGCTTTTTTTTCTTGCTTTCTCTCTCTTCCTCGTTTTTCTACCATGTTCTTTCATTTTCTCTGTGCCTTTTCCTTTCACTTTTCTTTTTTATCACTTTCTCCATTTTCCTTTCTTTTTCTCCCCTCTCCTTTCCCTCTTCTTCTCTTCATTTCTTGCTCCTTCTCTCTTGCTTTCTTATTTGCATTCTTTGGATAAGGTTTCCTCTATGTTAACCAGGACAGAAATGCAGCAGCCATTTACATTCCTGCAGCTGATTGGCATGGGAGTGATCTTTCCTATTTCTCTCTTGGACAAGTCTATCCCACCTGAGGCAGTCTTGTGGTTCCTTGCTTTCAAAAGATAACTGCCTTGATTCCAGAGTTGGTGCAGAAACCTGATTGGTTTTAGCCCTGTTGTAACTTAGAACTCCCAAGTTCAAGCAATGTGTCAAACTGAGACATACCTAGTAACAAGGATTTCAAGTGTTTGCCACCATGCCTGGCTAGGCATCATCTAAAGAAATAAAGTTTCAGGGAGGGTATCTGGGAAGTCAAACATAATCAGTCCCATATTATCTGCATTCACTGCACATTCTACTAATTTATGTTCATAAAGATAAACCTAAGTCATCCAATAAAGATAAATTATTTTTGATACAGTCGGTTTACTAAAGTAGGGACATGTTCAATGCAGTCCAATAGAAGCAAACTCTTTGAGGGCAAGGGTTGTTTTCAATAGTGGAAACTTTATAAGTGCTTGTTAAATATAATTTCTAAATGTTTTCCATTGCTCTTTCCGATTGCTGTTACCTGAAAATTTTGCTCATCTGCAGCATAAATTTCTTTCATCATTCTAGACAAATAAGGTGTCACTGTCCTTCAATCATGTTTATTCACATTGTAGAATCCACAACTTTTCAATTATTTGAATTCCTGAAAATAAGTGTTCTTAATAATCATTAAGTCCATAAATGAACTTGACACATAAACCCCCCAAAATTTTTCTTCAACAAGATCTATTAAAATTCTAATGCTTAATCTTGAGGATAGAGGCAATTATTTAGTATTGGATTCCTTTTGGCAATTAGTGACTTGAACATATCGGGCAATTAATGGTTGTTGAATGAATTTTTTTGACAACTAATCATTAAACATCAACAGGTATCTTTTCTGAATTCCTTTATAAAAAGTATAACATTCTACTTTTTTTTACTAAAAACAGTGTTCTATTTTAAATAATTTTAAATCTATTTTAAATTAAATTTAAATATTTATTTAAATCTATTTTAAATTAAATTTAAATATTTATTTAAATTTAATTTTAAATTTTAATTATACATTAAACTTTTGGGGGCCAAATGGTGGAAAAACACATATAAATCACCTTTTTATCTAATATATGAAATCTCTGTCCTATATCAAAACATAGCTCTTTCTAACTATGAATAAATGTGTCATCATTCTTCCATTTTAATATTAATAACAAAGTATATACTTTGTTCTTAGTTTTGACCTTATATGTCTAGTATCATATATGTAGGATTTTGCTTTGGAATATTCATGATGATATTTTCCTATATATCTTCATTGACATGGTTTTTTGGAACTTTAATAAATTCACAAAAAAGTTTCATTGTTTATGAATGCCAATTGTATTATTGATCCTTACATCTTAGAATTAATTATGAAGGAAATTTGGCTGAACAGTATCATAGAGCATACTTTAAGTTTATCTTTTGTCTCACTAGTTATTCTTGACCAAAGTTTTGGTAGATTTTAAAGGATTCTGTATTGATTATCTGCTTTTTTTTTGATCATATAAGAATGCTGATAAATTCTGAATTTAATATTAATTAACATGAAATTAATTAAATACCTCAAGTATTAATGTGAGAATATAACATGCCTGTCCATATTAAAATCACATCTGGTCAAAGGAAGAGACTTAGGGATTTGGGGATCACTTGATTGCTAACAATTTCAGAATTTATTAAGAGCTGCATCTGTCCCCTCCATCTGTCCAACTATCTTCTAATATTTGTCTTTTAAAATATTTGTAATCTGGAACATTGGCCATCCTGCTTAATAATGCATGAATAGTATATTGACACATAAAAAAACATTACTTGCATTTACCTCTAATCTTAATTATGGTATTTTATAGTAATATGAGAGAGCAAAAATACCAATATGACACAAAGTGTACTGGCTAGATGCATAGTAAGTACTTTGGATGATGATTGAAACAATCACACCTATAGTCTGTTATAGTTTTGTAACCTTATCACCTACATTTTTTATGTTAAATGGTTAGTTCTAAAAGAAGTAAATGTTGTAAAACTCCCTCCACTTATTTCTCTTATGATTTACTTTTGAAGTATTGATGTTGATATTAGATTGATCCAAATTATTCCTTGGTATGTACTTGAAGAGTTTTGGCTACCCATTCCAGGTATGATCACATTTTTCAAGGAAGCTTTTTTGAAGCCTTTCTATTATCAGTCCTCTCAGCATGCTGACATGCACGCACTCTGCTTTAATATTAGTAGTATAGTGGGATTCTAAAGTATCATAACTGATTTTGATATTGATGCTTTTTCAGTAGTAGGTGCTGACAGATTGTTGCCCCAAATTGAAAGTGCTTTCCGGAAGGAGTTTAAGACTGAGACCGTACGATTTATCAGAGAGTGCAAAATTTCATATTGCCAAGTATATACTATCAAGTCAGAGATTGGTGGCTACTCATTTCACACAAGACTATGGGGAAGACACTGACCGACATTTTTTCCCCCTCTAAGGTTGGTCACGTGTCATCATGCTTAAGAAAATTTAACAGCAGAACTGGATAAATTTGACATTGTTTTTTTTTTTAATCCTTTAAATGTTTTTTTTAAATATTAAAAGGTTTAAAATGATTTGCTGTCAGTTCAAAGTTTAGTCACTTTATACTAGTTTTTATGGCATGTGATTTTATTTGAACAAAATATTTCTTTGCTTGAAGGCAAAAAATCTGAGTCACCTCTGGCTATCATACTTGCTAGCTATGTGATCATGGACATATCACTTAGACCTATCAATTTCAAGTATTTCATAAAAATGGAAATGCTGTTTTTACTTCCTATTTTGTTAGGTTGTCGAAAGGAAAGCATCCTTTGCAAATCTTAAAAGTGATCTGTGTCAATGTTATATCATTATAATTAACAAGATTATTATCATTGCTCTTGTTATTTCAGTGCTCTGCATTAGGCATATTATGAGATTTTATCATGCTAAAATTATCTTTTAAATATTGTTTTCAATTGATTAATTAACGTTCTGTTAATTGAAAATGTATTATAATTCATAACGAAAATTGACTTTGGTCTTACTATGGGAAAAGGATTAGTTAATCAAACCAATAATCTAAACAAGATTACAAGGATATACTTAACCTACTTCACTAGTCCCATAGAAGCCTTAGGTTATGTAAAAGTGATGTGCTAATTACAAATCATTCTTATATAACATAAAAACGGGTCGTAAAGTACTACTTTTTGACAGATCCTAATTTTAATTACTCAAAAGTGGTGTTATCATCTATTTCAAAGTCAATCAGCTGGTGTTTATTAAGCACCATGTTCCAGATACTCTGCTAAGCTCTGGGAATACAAACAAATCTATAAAACAATACTGCTTTGAAACAGCTCAGTCTAACAGAGGAGACAACTTACAAACCACTATGTACAAAGAAATATTCTGTAATTCAGACCATTTGTAAAATCATAATGTAATTAGTGATGTCAAACTGAAATAGAAAGTGATCCCTATGGGCTACATAGTGAGCTAGAAAAACACAAATTAACATTGTCTCTGTTCTTCATTTTATGAAATATTTACCAATTGCATTTCATTTTGGTTCGACAGTTGTGAAGCCACTAGTCCAGTGGGCTGAGGTTGACAATTCTGCTGTCCTTCACTCTGTTACTCCACATTCAAGCAATTTCTTTGCATATTTTTCCTAATGAAAAGTTACAAAGAGATCACTAAATATTATTAAATATGTAGCGGTTCATTCTGCCTTTATCCAAGGCACTCTAGAGATAAAAAAAACTTAGTCTTAAAATTTATGGTGTGTGATGTTATAAGTGAAATTAATTGAGAAGACAATAAGAAAAAGCAATCTTTGTAATCTCTATGGATACATATTATAGGCATTCATAATTGAATTTGAAAATATTGAAGAACCCAAGACAACTAGGTGGCACAGTGGCTAGAACCTTGGGCCTGGAGTTTGGAAGACCGGAATTCAAATCTGGCCTTCAACTACTAGCCATGTGACCCTGGACAAGTCACTTAACCTGTGCTAACTTCAGTTTCCTTATGGCTAATATGAGAATAATAATAGCATCTACTTCCCAGGTTGTCATGAGGATAAAAAGAGATAATTATAATGTGCTTAGTACATTGCCTTGCATGATAAATGTTAGTTATTATAGTATTATTAAATTAATAACCATAATATATTAATATATATTAATAACCACATATATTATATATGTATTATTATAATGCATGGCAACCTCATGCTAATATAATATTGAGGCATACTGTAGGAGACGGTTGGTCTTGGCTCAAAATCATAACTTACAACACCTTCCCCACAAACTAAGTAAGTTTATTTTACCAAATTAGCCTCAAAGAATGCATTAGGTTAAAGCAACTGACATTTAATTAATTGGGAAGACAATAAGAAAAAGCAATCTTTGTAATCCCTATGGATACATATTATATGCATTCATAATTGGATTTGAAAATATTGAAGAACCCAGGACAACTAGGTGGCACAATGGCTAGAACCCTGGGCCTGGAATTCAAATCTGGCCTTCAACTACTAGCCATGTGACCCTGAACAAGTCACTTAACCTGTGTGACAAGAGTGTGACAAGAGTAACAAGAAAAAAATCACTGGATGTACACATAGGTATATGCTCAACAGTTCACTATACCAGCAATGAGAAGGAGACACAAAGAGGAAAATAGGTGGTGCCAGGGTACATATGTGGATAGACATATCATGTCTATGATGATGAAAAGTCCTTAATATGCCCTGATGAGGTCATAGGTAAACTACTTTTTTCTGCTGAGCTGGGCATTTTTGCAGCTCCCGTTGTTGTGATGAATTCTGCTAGATTCTGCTACCACCTATAGATCTTTCGATGTGTCTTATTTTCTCAGAAAGGGAGCTATGTCCGATTTGTAGGTTATAGGCTAACCAGCTTTTGTGTGGTAATATAGCCTCATTTAGTTAGACTTACCAGAGTTGCTGGGGAAGCCTTATTTCTCTGAGTAAACCTCCTGACTCATGCTCCAGAGTAAAGCCAGATACATTGTCCTATCAGATTGTATGGGGTCCTCTGAGGGTTTTGAATGGCTCTTCTCTAATTCCATCAGCTTAGACCCCCATTCTGGCCACACATACAGGCTATCTTAGGTTCCTTTTACCTCTAAAATTCTTGAGATTAGTAGCAGCTCCTATTTATCTGTAATTTTTAAGTGGACAAGGTGTTATATAATAGATATGTGTATTTATATATGTATGTATATTTCTTATACCTAATATTGAATAATTTATTAAAATCCTAATTTCATCTCTTTTCATAAGATCATATATCCCTTACTGTAAGAGACTTCAAAGGTCGGCCAGTCCAATACCCTCATTTTACAGCCAAGGGATCTGTTGTTTAGGGAGGTTAGGTGACATGTCCATGGTCCCAAAGGTAATGAACATAATTGGCAGCAATTGAACTTTGGTTCTCTGACTCTACAAGCAATGATTTTTCTGCTCTGTTGAGATTTCCAATATGAAACATAGGAGATGACTAAACAAATTATATTTGCTACCTGTTCTGTAAGTAGGGCAAAGGCTAAAAGAAATCACTCGTTAGAAAATGTCATTTGTTATGTGCTGCTTAAAAAAAATGTATCATTAAAACTATTTTTACAAAGAGTTTACTCAATACATGTTCAATGTCTAGAGATACAGAGTACAAGTCCTAGTTCTAATCCCTGGGGAGTTTATACTTTATGCCAGGATATTGAATATGCATTAATGAAAAAGTAAGAACCTAAGAAAACAAATTACAATTATCATAATAATAGCAGTGCAGAAAAGGGAATAAGTGTTAGCACTGAAGTGGTTAGTGAAGACTTCAAAAAGCATGCTCAAATGCAAATACCCCCATTTTCTGCTACTTTGCATTATTAGATGATTCATTGCAGTAAATAAGAGCTAGTGATGTCAACCTTAATACATATTTACTTTTTGAAACTTGACTTTTTCCCCCTATGATTTCTTTTTGGATTTCAGCTCAGATACCACCTCCCGTACAAAACTTTTCCCAAAATATGTAGCTTTTAGCGCACTCTTCCTTCTGAAATAATGTTTCTATTTACCCTGTACAGAGAGATACATCCATAGATTGATAGATACATAGATAAGACACACAGGCAAATGATAGATGGTATTTACATGCATAGATAGGTGATTGATAAATAGATACATACATAGATGATTTATAGCTACATAAATAGATATGTAGATGATAAACAGATACATAGATAAATAGGTGACTGCTATGTAGATAGATCTCATATACATGAATGGAATGTAAACTGCTTGAACTATTTTGTTTCTGCTTTGATACCCTCATAAGAAGTACATCCTGAACAAATTTGTTGAATTGAATTGAACTGAATTTTCTCTAATGAATTAATTGAAAAGAATTATTTCTTCTTACCCAGAATATTTTCATTCTAATGTCATTATTATCCACGATCTCCTTATGTTTCATTATTTGATAAAAATGGAGTAATTGCTATTAAAATTATTTCAAATATATAAAAACTGTGAAATCTTCCAATAATTCAGGTCCTTAAAATCAATTCTTCTCCAAGAATGAGACTAGTTGAATTGCAGGCATGTGGCAAGTAGGATATCATTAAATTTATTATTTGAGGATAAAATTTTCAACTGATAGTTGGCTAAACAAATAAGATACTGAAAATAGAGTCATAAACTAGCCATCTCCTTCACATGTAGTTAATCATAGATTTATATTGGAAAATGGCTCCAGAAGCCATCTGTCCCTTCCCTTTCATGCTATGGATAAATAGTTTTAGTATCAAGAATCTTAAGTGAATGTCACAAAGGTATTATCAAAGGTAGGATTTGAACCCAGGTACTCTTACTTCAAAAGTCTTTCCACTATATCATATTTCTTATAAATTGTACGGTGGCTATTTTAGAAGATTAACCAACCACTACTGCAGTAACAAGAATAACTAAATAACAACTATTGACTCCTGGTAGGTCATCTGTGGATTGATAAAGCTGTTGGTATAGTACAACTTATTGAAGGAATAGCTTTAATGCAAAATGCTGTAAAACCTACGAGCAAAGAAACAGACGACCACACCACCCCTCCCGCCAAACTGCATTAGTGATTGTATGGCTTTGGCTGAAAAAGTAAAGCAAATGTGAAATTTATGAAATAATAAAGGTCAAACCCTGTTACTGTGGTGACAGGGGTGTTAGAACAGAGCAATAATCTGTCATGTATTTCAATTCAAATATCATTAAATTATTGGCATTTTATTTTTATATAATGTTCACATCCTAATCCGATATGACATTTTAAAAGCAGTTATTATTGTGGGAAGTCCATACGATATATTATATCAGAATCCACTGGACTTTGAGACAGGAAACCTGAGTTCAAATTCCACCTCAGATCCTTACTAGCTCTGTGAATATGGCAAAAAAAAAAAATCAAGTTTTAGTTTCTTCAAGTGTAAAACAAAATGGATACTTACATTACCTACCTGGTAAGGTCATTATGAGGAAAGCGCTTTGCAACTGCATAAAAAATGTTGTTGTATTTTTAAGTCAGCTATGTGTGAGAAAAAGATTTGTAAACTTTATTTCCAAATTTTAAAGTGAGTTATTTGCATTAATGATGATTATATCTCTACTGCCTCATTTGGTCAAAACACCTTCTCTGGTGGATCCTACCAGGTGGGAAAAGGCATCAGGCATGAGTCTGTTGAGTGATCTTTTGTCTGTCTGAAAATGAACCTATCTGAGAACAAACAGGCCCATCACTAGGATTATCAACTATGTAATTAATCTTTTTTTGTCCAGAAAAATTCGTGTATAAAGGAAGCACAACTCAGAACAAATACAATGGGTAAAGTTCTTATTAAATCAAATAATATTCCAACTTTGTCACTTATTACTTGTACAATTCTTGGGAAAGTAATGTCCCCTCTCTGGACCTCAGTTTCCTTTTCTCTAAAATTATCGAGGTATACTCAATAACATCTGAGGTCATTTCCAAATGTAAATTTAGTATCCCACAATCTTCTAAATGATGTACTAGATGATTTCTAAGGCTCTTTCCTACTCTAGGTCAGTGATCCTATGTTCTCACCACTTCGAAATCAATATTCCTATGAGGACTTGTCATTATAGTATATTTAATGATTAGATATTTTAGTTCAAATAAACCCATTAAGCAATGTTTTGAAGGTCTGAATAAGGAGGAAAAGGGAGTTTGTCCATTTCCGTATACTAAGGAATGGCCATCTTTTGTTTGTAGTACAGTTCAGGTTTGAAATGAACAGCAATTCCAGGCAAAAATATCATTAGACTGAAAATGTATGTTTAAGTTCAACTGCAACATTACATAGTGATTTGGGGAATTTATGTAAGAGTATCAGGAAATTTTAATTCAGAAAATTATATTACATTAACATCGTAAAATTAATTGCTAATCATATATAGATGCTTATTTTATTACAGCTGTGAATGATAGCTTATATTAATCACTCCTTCATTACCTTTCCTCCAAGGAAATAAAATGGATTTCTCATGCTATTTTTGGTAATGTTAAGTGGTTGGAGTATTTAGCTACAACTATAAAGTAATAAATGACTGATTGCATAAGCAGTACTCTAGAATTAGTTCCATTATTTTATACTTGCCTATCTGAATATTTGGGTTGAGTTATACTCTCATAGGAAGAGCCATAAAGTGGAAAAAGTGCTGGATTTGTCATCAAATGGTTCAGTTTCAAATCCTGGCCCTTCACTTTTATGCTTGTGTGATCACATACTAGTAACTTAATGTCTCTGAACTTAGTTTCCCCTTCTGAAAATGACGATGTATGCTGGGTGATTTTTTAAGTCACTTCCAAATTAAATCTCTGATCTTCTAAACCTTTGATCCCATGATCCCTTTACTGTTGTAGATTACAGCACATTCATACTTCCTTATACTATGTAAGGCTTCTTTATTTCCTCCTACAAGTATTTCACAAAGGATCTACCCAATATTCTAGAGATCATTTTTTAAATGCTATATCCATATCACTATAATACTCATTTGTCCATCTATTTTTGTTCCTACTTTCTACAGGTTCTAGCATATCCTTTTCTTGTCTTGCATTTTTAATGCTTATACTTCTCACATGCCTCTTACTCAAATACTAATCAAATAGATATGTGCTCACATCAGTTTGGATATTCCATCCAATGAGGCAGATTGCAAGTCATCCATTCTTGCATAACCTGTGTGATTTTTAAAGAGTCTATCCAAAATGGTTGAGGTTTTCCCCTATTTTCTGTGAATCTCAAGGATATCATTGATGCACTCAGGCTGTCCACTTGTCATCTCTTACTCTGACCAAGGGTCAGCTCATTTTCTTTTCCTTTCATACATTTCTCTGATAAGATTTTATACTCCTGTTCATCCTTGGTTACATTTTGTAGTTTACTAACATCCACCATGTGCTTATCCATGACGATCTATGTTAATTTTGAAGTAATATTTGAGACTATTGTGTTCTATATATCACAGCCATATAGTAATGAAAGTTTAATATCGATATTAAAATGACCCTTTGAGTCTGGCATAAGATTGGTGTTCATTAAAGGAGGTTTTTAACTTCTTCAAACTATCTAGTCTGCTTTAATCCTCCTGTTCAATTTTGAGCACATCCTGTTCATTTTTTATTCCATGCCTCAAGCATACATAGTGATACTTTGTACATTAAAAATGTTATTATAGATTAATCTCCAGGCTAATGCAGATGCAGGGCATTAGATTCAATAAGGGCACCATAGGAATGATAGTACTTGTTACTGTCTATGGACATTTACTCCGTTATCACATTATTCTCTCCTGTTCCTCTTTTAATTTTCCTATACCACTCAGAGCAGAATCAAAAGTGTTCAATCAAAACTGTCTTGGACAGGGAATGTGTTGGTAAAGGGAAACCAAAGAAGGCATCTCTTTGTTTAGAGAATTTGTATTTTCTGAAGAGAGAATTTAGGTGTTGGCATGTTAAAAGTACATATTAAAGGTAACATGTTTAACTTGTTCAATGATCAGTTGTCGTAGTGCTCTCAAAGAGAAGAGAAGTTTGTATAACTCAGTATAAGCCATTTTTTTTTCAAGTCTCTTTATCTCTTGTGATTTTATAAAGCATAGAATTTGTTTTCTTAGTTGGAGATTTTATTTTAGTCACGAATAGTTCAAGTCCCTTTACTGAATTGAGATGGCAGAGGAAAAATTATTTTGAAAACTGTTGTTGTTCTTCCTAATAACACTCCATGAACTTATATGGGTAAATGTTTAAAAATCATTCTATGAAATATCTTGCTTGCAGTTATTTTCACTTAATGCATAATTATATATTTTTTCTCTTTTTTTTTGTTAAAAAATGACTGTAAAGGTTTTTTTTTAAGTAGGATTAAAGAACTTATTTTACAGATTACCATTGGCAAATGAAATACAAATAAAATGAGGGGTACAAAAGAAGGGGAGAAGACCTAAATAAAAAGGGGACAGGTTCATGGCTGCCATGTTTTTACAGGGCTTGCAACTAAGAGAGAGCCTCTATTATTGGAAGATATCCCTGAGTTTCATCTTCAAGAAAGCTGGGTGCCAGCTTCTTGGATATTTTAACAAATTTGACAAATGTAAAACATTGTCCTAAATAATGGTGGTGGTACATATATCTATGTAAGAGGGTTTATATATGCATACAAACACATATCTGAGTATGTGTATATATGAATACATAGAGGGCACAAGATCAATTGAATAGGAAGGGACAATACTCTAAAAGGTAAAATCTTGAGGTGGGAGAGGATTAGAATGAGAGGAGACAGGGAGAGACAGAATGGGGTTAATCATCTCATAGAAGAGGCAAAGGATAATTCTTACAATGGAGGGGAAGAACAGGAAGGCAAAAGGGAAAGAGTTAACTTTACTCTTATTGAACTTGGCTTAGGGAAGGAATGACATAAACTCTAAACTGGTTATCTTGCCTCACAGGAGATTAGGGGGGATGGGGATGAGAGGTGGGAT
>JAQQSU010002952.1:0-14519 GCA_028627135.1 Pseudochirops cupreus
TATCAGTTCACAACTCCACCAACAATGCATTTGTGTTCCAATTTTTCCACATTCTCTCCAGCATTTGTCATTTTCCTGTTTTGTCATCTTAGCCAATCTGACTGGTGAGATGTGGTACCTCAAAATTGTTTTGATTTGCATTTCTTGAATTAATAGTGATTTAGAGCATTTTTCCATATGCTTAAAGATATCTTTAATTTCTGCCTCTGAAAATTGCGTGTTCATATCCTTTGACCATTTACCAATTGGGGAATGACTCGTATTCTTATAAATTTTACTTAATTCCCTGTATATTTTAGAAATGAGGCCTTTATCAGAGACTCTGGTTGAAAATACCAACTGTTATTCTTAATGTCTATGTAACCTCCTGTCTTGGTAACTGGACTATTTCACTTTGTATTAGTTTTCCTTTAATTTTTTTTTTTTTACTTAGTGCAGTGTAGCTAGTTGTTGGTCTGCAGGACAGGAGAGCAAGGAAGGATCCTAGAATCATAAATTTAATAGATTTGAAACTGGAAGGGACCTCAGAGGCCATTGAGTTCAATCTCCTAATTTTACATGTGAAGAAACAGAGACACAGAGACATCAGTGAAAATAGTACTTTATATATTTATGTAGTACTTTAAGGTTGCAAAGGTATTTTTTCCCCACGTGATCTCATTTAATCTTCATGATGACCCTATTAGGGAGGGACTATTATCACCCCTATTTTACAGTTGATAAAATTGATGCTGACAAAGGTTAGGATACCTGCCCAGAGTTATACAGCTGGTAAGTATCTGAGGTGAGGTTTGAACTCAGGTCTTTCTGACTCCTAGTTCGTTGCCTCCTACACGTTACATCATATTATCTCAGGGCTAACTCAATAGCAAACTCTAGAAGTGGCAAACTATACGATACAATAAAAATGTCAGAAAGAAAATGCTAGATTTAAGTAAAGAAGGCATTCTGAGGAAGTAGGATAGATTCCAGGGTCAATTAAAAAATGATAATCAATATATCTGCCTGGTTCTCAGAGCAGAATTCACTCAGGAAATGGAACTTTTTGCCATTAGAAAAGCAATATTTGCTCATTGGCATAAAAAATATAGGATCTGGTCATCTCAGGCTTTACTTAAAATCTGAAGGTAAACCAAGATCTACTCATTATCTTGATTTTGTAGTTGGCTTTTGGTCATCCTGCTTTTAACAGTAAACTTCTTCTCTTTGTCCCTGGTACCATCTTTTTTGTAGTTCCGGTACAAGAATTTGTCCAGACAGTAAGCTCAAAGACCTTACTGAGCACATCATGAACACGAATATGGCCATTTGCATGAACTCTATATTAGTGATTGTCTTTTTCAACTTAAGCCTGAAAATTGCAGAAATAAAGACATCTTGGCTCTTCTCTTGGTCCTTTCCTGTGGTTAAGGATGAGATGCTTCCCTTGCATGTGAGGAAAATTGATGGCTGTGTTTGGAAAAGGGAATAAAAAGCTCTGGAAGAGAAAGAACTGTTAAGCTGCTCAACAGGGTGAGTAATTATTCTTCTAGGTGGCTTGGTCTCCTTGCACCAGATACACCAAGAGGGAGCCCTGAGGCAGGAGGCTTGAGAGGCTAACAGGAGCAGACATGAGCCTGTTCCAATTGGCTCAAGATGACTAGTCTAAGTAGCCAAAGCCTTCCTCTAGCATGGCAGTGGGACAGGATCAGATTCCTATCTTTCAAGGCTGTCAGAGTAAACTCAAGTAGAGACAGTCATGGGACTAAAACAGAATTCATTACTTTCCCCTCAAAACCTTACCCTCTTACTGACTTTCCTGTTACTGTTGAGGGTACCACCGCCGTTGTCCTAATCTCCCAGGCTTGCCATATCAATGTTATCCCCCACTCTTTGCTCTCATTCACTCCACATATCCAACCTGTTGCCCAACCTTGCTTTTGCCTTCCCCATACCTCCTGCGTTTCTTCTCTCCACTTGCACAGCCACCATGCTAATATGGGTCCTTAAAGGATCACCTCTTTCCTGATCTATTTTAATATATTATTACTTGGTCTTTCTAGCTCAAGTTTCTTCCCAACTCCAATCTATCCTCTAGTGATCATGTCACACATGCCCCTCCTGAACTCAATAAACAATAGTGACTCCCTGGTACCTCCAGAATAAAATATTAAATATTCTGTCATTTAAGGTGCTTCAAAACCTGGCTATATCCTAACTTTGTAATCTTAGACTTTACTCCTTTCCTTGAATTCTATATTCCAGTGACGCTACAATGGCCTACTTTTTAATCTCCACACTCAACACTCCGTCTCCCAATTCTGTGCCTTTGCATTTGTGTTCCCATACTTGGAATGCTTTCCCTCCTTGCCTATAATTTTCTCTGGCTTCCTTCATGACTCTGTTTTCAGAGACTTTTCTTGATCCTCCCAATGCTAGCATATAACCTCTGAGGTTACTGTCAACATACACTGGGCATGTCATATTTGTACATGGTTCTTTGCATTTTTTGTCTTCCATCATTATGAGAGCTCCTTGAGAACAGAGACTGTGTTTTTGCTTTTTCTTGTATCCCCACCACTCATCAAAGTGCCTGGCACACGGTTGTTTCCAACAGCAACAAGAACAACAACAGCGACGACACTAAGAACTTGATAAATGATCATCGATTCACATAGGTTCATAAGATGTGTAACATTCTTCATGTGGTGAGATTACAGGCTTACAGATTGAGTCTAGCCCATAAGTAAATCTTTTAGGCCAAGAGTTGGGATTTGAATCTCAGTGTTCTGACTTGAATTTAGGGTTCTTTCAACAGTAGCTTATGTCCTTATAAACTGAAGCTTTTATGGAATGGCCTTCTGGGGTCTTCATCACTCAGGAATACTGGACTGGCCACTTTTCCTTAGAACAGAATTCTTTGCACGACGTTTGCTGTTAGACTCTTCATGAGTTGGTTAATTCTGTGGACATCCTTTTCAAAGCTTTTTTTTTTTTTGTAAAGAATTCACCTAGTGGAAACTAGGTTATGTAGGGCCTAGAACACTGGACCTGAGGAAGATCTGAGTTCCAATCTAGTCTCAGACAATTCCTAGCTGTGTGACTGTGGGCAAGTCACCTAATTTCTTTCTCCCTCAGTGTCATTAGGCATAAAATGGGAATAATAATAGTACCTACCTCCTAGAGTTACGAAGTTGAAATGAGATTATATTTGTAAAAAGGGTATAAAAAATGCTAACTACTATCACTACTAATAATAATTTATAGGGTAGGTAAGAGGGAAGGGTATATTTGCAAATAAAGGTAATCTTAAAATTAATCACTAATTTTTTAAAGAACCGAATTCTTTGGATTTTAATGGGACCAATTAAAGTGCCTGATTTCTTTTAAACTGATACTCATCTTTATCAGTCCATGATCTTTGAATATCCAAGTCTAAAAGAAGAACCATGCTTGCAATATAATTTTAACCTCTGCAGTGACTTTGAGGGAGAAAGCATGGTACAGTGGAAAGAACACTGGAGTTGGAATGAAGAGATGGGTTTGAATACTGGCTTTGCCACTGAATACTTGTGTGATTTTGAGAAAGTCATTTAACTACCCCAGGCCTCAGTTTTCTCATTTGTAAAGTAGATTATTTGAATTCTGAGGCTCATTTCCAATTCTGGTGCTGTAATCCTGTGATCCTATAAATTTATAATTTGACCTTCCAGTTGGCAATCTGGATCCTTAGGTTAAAGCAGTGGGCTCTTTTTTGTTGGAACTTTCCTTTGTATGAGAGAAGAGGACCTAGTCTCTCCTTAGAGCAGGATCCTGAAACCTTGTTTTGGGGATAAAATGGAAAGTACAGTCTTAGAAAATTGGAGTGGGTCTATGCCTTGATTTGTTCAATCATTTTTTAGTTGTGTCTGTCTGTGACCCTATTTGTAGTTTTCTTGGTAAAGATACTGGAGTGGTTTGCCATCTTATTCTCGAGTTCATTTTACAGATGAGGAAACTGAGACAAACAGGGTTTAGTGACTTGCCCAAGGTCACAAAGCTCGTAAGTGTCTGAGGGAAGATTTTAACTCAGTAAGATGAATCTTCCTGACTCCAGGCCCCATTCTCTAGCCACTGTACCACCTAGTTGCCCCTGTGTCTTAATTATTCTGTACTATAGGTACTGACCCCATTTTCTCTCTAATTTGTTATGATAGTCAATGCCATAGACTATTGTAAGAGCTTCCTAATCTGTGTCCCTCCCCTCTCCAATCTCTCCTTCGGGCAATTGCCAAAATATGTCTTCCTAAGACAAATGAACATGTCTTTTTCCTGAGCTACAAACTTCAGTAACTCCTATTGGCTCTCTTATAAAAAATACAGGCTTTTCCACCTAACATTTAAGACCCTCCACAATCTGGCTTTTTCGTTTATTTCATTTAAAATATAACTTTTTGATTTATTTCACTTAAAAGCCTTTCACACACTCTGTATTGTAGCCAGATTGGACTACTAGTTGTTTCTCCACATTTGACACTCAGTCTCTTGCCTCTGTGAATTTGTTCTGTAAATCAAATGAAAAAATTTTAATTAACAAAAATCTATTTTCTCTCTCTCTCACCTCCCACCTTCCATTGGAAAAAAAAGATAAGAAAAACAAAACCTTTGTAACAAATATGCATAGTCAAGGCAGTGAGTCAGTCTGTCATTTAGCACTTATTAAGTGCCTACTATGCGCTAAACATTGTGTTAAACACCGAAGATACAAAGAAAGGCAAAAACAGTTCCTCTTCAAAGAAGCTCATAGTCTAAAAGGGGAGGCAACATGCAAGTAACTATGTGCAATTAGGATATATACAGCATAAGATGAATACAATCTCAGAGGGAAAGCACTAAAACTAAGTAGTACCAGGAAAAGCTTCTTATAGAAGTTTGGTTTTTAGTTGAAACTTGAAGGAAGCCAGGGAAGTCAGGAGGCAGAAATGAGGAAGGAGAGAGTTCCAGGCATGGGGGACAGCCATCTTGGAGTCAGGATCACAGAGTATATGGGGAGGCATAAGGGGTAAGAACATTATAAAGGTAGGCAGAAACAAGGTTATGGAGGGTTTTAAAAGTCAAAAAGAGGGTTTCACATTTGATCCTGGGAGCAATGGGAAACCATTGGAGTTGATTGAATGGTGAGAAACACACACACACACACACACACACACACACACACACACACACAAACAGAGGCAGAGAGACAGAGATAGAAAGGAAAGACATGCTCTCCCTTCATGGAGATCAATTTGACAGCTGAGTGGAGGGTGGACTGAAGTAGGAATAGATTCTAGGCAGAGAGGCCAATTATCAGACTGTTTCAATGGTCCAGATATAGATTGATGAGAAAGTGTCCCAGGATGATGGCAAGGTCAGAGGCAAAGAGAGGATGTATACATGCAAAACAATCCTATATTGACCATGTCCAAAAAATATGTCTCAATTTGCACCCTGAGTAAAACAGCCTTTCTGGCAGAAAATGAGTAGCATGTTTCATCATGAATCCTGTAGAATTGTGGTTGATCAAAGTTTTAAAGTCTTTCAAAGTTATTTGTATGTACAATGTTCCTGTCATTGTATAAGATGCCCTCCTTGTTTTGCTTACTTTACTTTGCATCAGTTCATACAAGTTTTCTCAGGTTTCTCTGAAGTCATTCACTTTATTATTTCTTCCAGAGTAATAGTAGTTCATCATATTTATATACCATAATTTGTTGAACCATTCCCCAATTGGTGGGCATCACCTTAAATTTTCAGTTCTTTTTCTTCACAGAAAGCTGTCATAAATATTTTTGTATATACAAGTCTTTTTCCTCTCTTGATTTCTGTGGTATAAACCTAATAGCAATATTTCTGGGTCAGCTGGAATTGTAATTGAGTAATTTTGGGAAGCCTAGTTCCAAATTTCTTTTTAGAATGGCTAAATTATCTCACCATTTCTACCAACAATAATGTGTCTATTTTCCTGAAATCCCTCCTACATTTGTTGATATTTTGCTTATAGGTTATATCTCTGCTATAGAGTGATCACTCCCTGATGGCAGAGATTATTTCATTTTGAGCACTTTAGGGAATGTTGGAGAAGGAGTTCTTTTTCATGTATAAGTCGGATTACATGGCCATGGAAGTCATTTCCAACTCTGATATTCTGTGAATCTTTGATTCCATAATTGTCTTTGTCCTCCCAGTACTTAGCTTAGTGCCTTACACAAGATAGGAATGGCATAAATGTTTCTTGATTTGAATTAAACCATAATTTCAAAGGACAACTGAGAGGAAAACTAAGATGATCATGGATTTTTGTAATGGCAAGCACAGAAGTAGTTCACACCTTGTTTCAGCTATTGATCATAACACCTTGTTTCAATTCAAGTTTCTTTTGAGCCTTGTATCAAGTCTGTTAAGAAACAGAATGTGTGAACCCCACAACTTGTGAACCCTAGAGCTCATGAACTCCTGCAACAGGCAGGGGAGGAGCTAATGACCATATATAAGGAGAGGCCCAGGCTAGAGACAGCAGAACTGAAAATAGGACTCTTGTGGTGGCAGAATCAAGAAGGAGAAAACTTGCAGTATCCTAGCACTCTGTTTGTCTGCTCTGGCTGTGTTGATGTTTGTTTGTGATACTTTGTACAGAAGCCCTGGGACCTTACTGGAAAGTCTGAAAGGGAATTTTCTGGTTGTATGTTTACAGAAGTCCTGGAGGAGGGTTTTAGAGGTCCTGGGACTTTATTGATGATTTGTGCTGACCTCTTGGACCTTGTTTTTGGGTCTGTGTTGATTTCTATGTTGATGATTTATGTTGAGTTCTCAGACTTTGCTGGTGGGTCTGAGTTGATTTCACAGGCAGATAGTGAATTGATGATGGTGACAGTAATGTGTATGAATATTATTGTGGCTCTGTCAAGGTTTGTCTTCTCAGAAACAGGAACTGTGAAGGACTTGAGGTGAACTGGACATTGTGAAATTCAATGTGGAATGGGAACTGGGCAAAGAACTGGACAAGAAGCTGGACAAGGAACTGGGAGCTGCCTGCCTTTGAACCCAGTTAACAGTTGGAGTTGGGATCATTAAAGAGGAACCATGGAAGCTGAGAGCCAGCCTTGAGTCTAGCCGAATGAAGACTTTACTTGGATACTGTGTACTGATTGAGATTATGATTTACTGTGACCTAAGGGTGGAGAACTTTGACTTTTGTGCTTTGTGATTGAGTTAAGGATTTTGTGATTGACTAAATGAATGTACTTTGTTTAAAACTATGTGACTACTTTGGTAAAGACTATGAGACCATTTTAGTGATAAGTTGTTGAGTTGTGACATGATGAATGCTATATTCTGATTTTCTATGATAAATTGTAGTATTGTGAATGCTGTACTTTGATTTTCTAGGAATGTTTTGCTCTGATTTGTTATTGAATAAATAGAGAGCTCACTATGCTATGTAATCAGAACCTTGAAAGCTGTTTGCAGCAGCAGTCCTTTGGAAAGCTGCTTGTGCGTGGCTTTACAGACTTAGAATTGGAAAGGACCTTAGAAGTCATCTAGGGATTTCACAGATGAGGAAAATGAGGACCCAGGTGCTGCAATGACTTACCTAAGGTCACACAGCTAGTGCACAGAAGAACTGCTATTTGAACTTAGACCTTTTGACTCCATATCCAAAATTCCACTGATAAAACAAGATTGCAATGTTTCTATATAAGGTCAGGTTTAGAGACAATTGTTATTCATTTGGGCAAAAGAAATCTAAGAGGAGATACAATTTAAGTTTATAAGCCCACAAGGAGAATAGGGATAGTGAATACAGACTTATTCACTAAATAGCAGAATATCAGAACTAAGTGCTTTTCTTCCTGGGATCATATATTTATGACTGGAAAGGGCCTTAAAGCTAACTGGTTCAAATCCAAACTTACACAGGTGGCAAAATGAAAGATTAAATTCAAACCAATGTCCTCTAAATCCAAATCCAGTACTACTTCTACTGCACCAATTAGAAGAACTCTATGCTAAATTCAAACCCTTCTTTTCTACCTGGTAGTAAATCCCCTCGCCCTGACCCAAGACTTTGCTTCTTGATAGCTCCCTCTGGCATGGTTGATTCTGGTTTTGACTCAGATTCTCTTCAGTCCCTGATATAACTTTCTGCTTCTGGGCCCTAATCATTCATGACTTAGATCTATCCCAGCTAACCAACTTAGAATTTATTCTACATGAAACTTCTGATCCTTATTTATATAACAACTCTTTACCTATCATTTATCTCCAGTTTAGGAAAGTTTCAACTAGTACAATAGACCTTATAAGCCTTGACCATCATTCTGTTCAGAGGCAGAACTAGAATGATTAATATGGAGTCACTATTTAAATTATACATGGCATTACCTATTAAAAAGAATTGTTGTCATTGTTGTTGAGTTGTTTTCCTTGCGTCTGACTCTTCATGACCTCATTTGTGGTTTCCTTGTCATAGATACTGGAATGGTTTGCCATCTCCTTCTCCAGCTCATTTACAGATGAAGAAACTGAGACAAACAGGGTTAAGTGACTTGCCCAGGGTCACACAGCTAGTAAATGAGACCAGGTTTGAACTCAGGAAGATGAGTTTTTCTGACTTCAGATCTAGCCATCTACCCATTGTGCCCCTAGTTGCCCTTAAAATAGTTAGAATACAATAAGATAGACTTAGTATATGTTTTAATATTTTATGACTCAGAAACTGCTACTAGCTATGGTAGGACTTCAGGGTCATTATTATGGACATCAATTAGCATAGCCTTGCCAATGTGCAGAAATGTTGACAATAAGAGATTTCTAGTTGATAGGATACTTAAGAGCCCAGCTATTCTTATAATCACATTGGCTTCTGAGTTGGCATAAATATTATGATGCCTCAATTCATCACCTTTTGGAAGCTTGCAAAAACACTTTAATGAAGCAAGTTTTTGTATCTAGGCAATTAGAGAAAATACATTGGCATAATCATTACAGTGACCTTTTTCATACACTCAGAAAAGATTCCTTGGGAATAAGCATGGAAATGGAAAAAAGTGTTGATCTTGGGGTCATAGGATCTGCATTAAAATGCTGGTGCTACCCCTCACTACCTGTGTGACCTCAAATAAGGAACAAACTTTGTGGGCATCAGTTTTCTTATAATATGAGAGAGCTGGTCTTGATTACCTTCAAGGTATAGCCTACTGATAGATCAGGGATTCTTAGCCTTCTTTGTGTCATAGACTGTTTTGGCAGTCTGATGAAACCTATGGAGCCTGCCTCACAATTAATGTACTGTACAGTCTTAGATCTGGAGAGGGAGTTCTTAAGTGGAAACTTTTGAACTTATTTTTTAAAATATCTTGATAAGTTGATAAAATTGGTTTCCTTTGTAATCTTATGCATTAATTCAGAGGCAGGTTCCATAGGCTTCACCAGACTGCCAAAAGGGTCTATGATAGGACAAATTAGTTCAGCTTCTAGTCCACCCACAGCCATGTCCCTATCCCTGACCACATTTCATGGATGTTGCAGAGGGGCAGACTGCAGCTTGTAATAAAAAACAATTTCATAAGTGTGCTATTTAAATGTGCCATAGACTGCCTTGAGAAATAGTGGGGTCTCATCACTGTGAGTAAACTTGTCAGGTATATTGTAGAGAGAATTTCTATTTAGGTATGGATTGGATGAGATTTGAGGTTCTGTCTACCTGAGAAAGAGTAATGAATTTGGGATGTTTTGTTCATTTTATTTGCATATATGTACAATTTTCAATTTAAGAATATGTGTCCCAAAAGTTAGTTTGTGAGTTAGTTGCTTGAGGACCAGAATATGCTATAGAAAAAATTCAATGATTAGGATCTAGGGCTAAGAAATTCAGAAAGTAACTTAAATATTGGCTATTTACAGTAAAGATAAGTAGGAGAATTGCTGCAGTGTAATAATTAGGTGAAATTGAAAAAAACCACAGATTTAATAAGAAATGTTTTAAAAATCAATCTTGAATGCTGGCATTTGAAGAAAAAGCTAGTTTAATTAGATAAGTGACTTCTGTAGAGATTCTGATGAGGATTTATGGGCACTAGAGGTTGGTGACATTGGTTTTTTATTATGTCTAATTTCACTTCAAAACTGAGGGCCTTTTTTTCCTTAATGCAATGGTATAATGAGCACTATTTTTATGCTTATCATTTATGACAAAGGTCATTTGAGGCTCATAAATGGAATAAAGAGGGAAAGAAAAGGAGGCAAATTTCCTAAGACAACAGGATAAGCATTCAAAGAAGGAAAGGAATGAAGATTGCAAGTCAAAGAGAATGTGTAATAGGAGACAGAGTAAAAGGGAAAGGTGTGATGTATACATGAACCCCTGAATGGAAATAAAGGCAATGTTAAGGAAGAACTGTTGGATCAGATGGTCCCTCAAGCCTACCACCTGCCATTATATCTTGAATGCCACCCCTATGTAAGGTGACACTGTCCATCCCTATTAAGAGATATTATAGTGTGCTCACGATTTGGGGATTGCCATAAATGGCCTCCTTTCTTCCAGCCTATTGGCTTTAAGTCTGTACTGCATACCAGATTAAACACAAGATAATCATAAGATCATAGATATGGAACAGGAAGTGACTTTGGAGGTTAACTAGTTCAATACCCTTATTTTACATATGAGGCAGCTGTGACCCTTTGAGGTTAGGTAATTATGTCACACTGGTAATATCTCCCACTAGCTCAAAAATTTTTCAAAGGGTCATAGGTTTATAGGACCTGTGAGAAGATCCCTTCTCAGGGATGGGGGACCTTCTTGAAAATGAGGGTATGGGAAGAGACCTCTAAGATCATCTAGTCATAAATTGTAGAGTTACCAGGGACCTTGGAGATCATCTTGTCCAAACCATTCATTTTACACATGAAAAAACTGAGTCTCTAAGATGTTAAGTGACCATACCAGAGGGTAGTAAGTGACAGAGCTGGAACTGAAATAAACATCTGATTCTGTGTCCTTTCTTTGGAACCTCTTCAATGGCTCCATATTACTACAGGATGAAATCCAAATTCCTTAGCTTAGTTGCCCTCTACAATATGTTGTCATTCTACTTTTTTCCACCTTATGTCATGTTGCTCTTCTCTATTAACTCTATGTTCCAGTCATACTGTTCTCCAAACATATCTTACATATTCTTGGCTCTGTGATTTTGCTTATGTTATTATTCCCTATGATTGGCATGTCTTCCCCTCCCATACATGTCTACTCAATTTCTGCCCGTTCTTTAAGGCACTGTTCACATGCCACCTTTTCCTTGAAGTCATTCATGATTCATCCTGTGGACAATGACTTAACCTTCAGATTTCATGTGTTTTCTTTTGCATGCTCCTGCCCAACAACAATCTTGTTAACACGTCTTCCAAGTGAGCAGATTGAAAATTGTGCAAGTCTGCTCATCCTATATAGCTCTTGTCTAAATTCTTCCAAAAAAAAATCTGCTACTATGTCCAAAAGGCTATCAAACTGTGCATATACCCTTTGATCTTGCAGTACCACTACTAGGTGTGTATCCTAAAGGAATTTTTAAAAAAGAGAAAAGGACCCAGAAATATTTATAGTAGATCTTTTTCTGTGGTAGTGAAGAATTGGAAATTGAGGGGATGTCCATCAGTTGAGGAATGGTTGAGCAACTTGTAGTATATGATTGTTAAAAAATACTATTGTGCTATAAGAAATGATGAGTAGGATGATTTTTAAAAAATCTTGGAAAATTTACATGAACTGGTGCAAAGAGAAGTGAACAGAACCAAGAGAACACTGTACAAAGTAATAGCAATGTTAGACAAGGATTAGCTAAGAACGACTTAGCTATTCTCAGCAATATGATGACCATAGACAATTCCAAAGGACTTGTGATGAAAATCCACTTTCAGAGAAAGAACTGATGGAGTTTGAATGCAGAGCAAAGCATACTATTTTTCAATTTTTTTCATGATTGTTTTTTTTCTTGGTCTTGTTTTCTTTCACAACATGACTAATATAGAAACATGTTTTGCATTATTGCACATATATATCCTATATCAAATTACTATCTGTGGGAAGGGGAAGAGAAAGAGGAAGACAATTTGGAACTCAAAATTTTTAAAAATGAACATTAAAAATTGTTTTTTACAAAAAATTGTTCTTACATGTAATTGGGAAAATGAGATATTATTTTAAAAAATCTTCCATAGACTATTCATATAGCATGATGGAGGACTTTCTCTAGTCTTTTAACATTTTGCAGGTATTGGCACAGCACTGGGACCAGCCACTTGGATCTAAGACTGACCCACCTCTGATCTAATGAGTTTATCATATACCATTATATATTATCATTGTTGATGTAGTGTTTACTATGTTATCACAATTAGAGAAGGTGGCTGAGTTAAGAAAACAGGAATGTAACAGTTTATGTTAAGGGCACCATGATGGTCAACATCAAGGACAATAATGCCTTTTGGCTGGCATTTCTTTAACTTCCCCTTATGCTATAGTCTTACAACTCAGTGGATTAACAATAGAGAGAAAGCAAGAAAGCCAAGTCAAACCCTATGGTGGCAGAGATGTTCTGGGGATTCTGATTACTTATGTGGGTTTCACTGAGTATTTATATTTGTCTTGCCCTGTGTTGAATGTACCTCTGGGGGCAATCTGTAGGTCTGAGATATAGACAACACAAATGTGGATGAAGAAAGATTGTGTGCCATGAAGTTAGCAACATCTGCTTCCTTGACAATGCCTCCTTCCCTATTCTTACAGGTATGTCTATGTTGTGGGACCCAGATATAGGAGAATGAAGTTTTATGAGGGCAGAGATAATGTCTTATATAAACTATATATCTCCTTCATACCTAGAAGAATGATCCATCCTGAATAGTTGCTGAATAAATGTTCATTTGGAGAACTGAATTTAATAATCTCATCCCACACTAATGTCTCTTAGCATTTTTTTTCAATACACTCTCCCTTTGTCAGCTAACTGGTAAATTAAATCTAATCATGATCTCAAAAATTTATTTTCTCATTTCAGCGCTTTTGTGCACAATATTCAATTCTCAGAGTATTTTTAAGTGCCTACTGTGTGTATAGCTATATACTAGGAGCTGAAGAAACAAAGACAAAAAACAAAACAAAACCATCCCCATCTCTTAAGAAAATTACATTCTACTGGGGTACATGATGCATAGACATGAATATAAATACACAATAACGTGAGACTGGAAAAAGCATTAAGATCTAAGGGAATTAGGAAAGGCTTCCTGTAGGAGATGGCACTTGACCTGACTTTAAGCATTCAGACAAGTAGAACTGATCTGGGAGTGCATTCCGGGTGGGAATGGTAGTATACTTAAAGATGTGGATGGAGGTAGGAGTTAAAATATTGACTGGAAAGAACAGCAAAAAAAGCCACTTAATTCTGGAACATAGAGTACATCAAGGGATGTAAAGTGAAATAGAATTGTAAAGGTTAGCTGGAGCCTATTTATGGAGGATTTCACATGCCAAACAGACAAGTTTGTATTTTGTCCTAGAGCCAGTAAGGAGTCAACACAAATTCCTGAACATGGATGTGATGTTGTCAGATACGTGCTTTCAGAAGACAACTGGAATCTATGTGGAGGATAGATTGGAGAAATGAGAAAATGGAAGTCAAGAGCATAGTTAGGCAGCTCATGCAATAGTCCAGATGAGAAATGATGAACACCTGAACTAGAGTATTGGCCAAGTGATTGGGGTTAAGAGGATGCATGTGAAAGTAGAGAAATTGTTTGAAAGTAGAATCAACAAAATTTGGGTCTCTTAACAATTTACACATGATAAACTTTTAAAATTAATCTGCATTATTAAAAATTTTCTCTATTATTTTCTTAAGTCCAGACAATCAAGAAAACAATAAATCAAGCCCTGATTTGTAACTTTTGCCATTTTCCAAGGTTTAAATGCTCACAGTGAATGTTGGCAGTTGGCTCTTATGAACTGTTATGGGCTGATTCCAGTATATTACTAACTCACTCACTCACTCATTCACTCACTCTATCTATCTATCTATCTGTCTGTCTGTCTCTGTCTATCTATCTATCTATCTATCTATCTATCTATCTATCTATCTATCTATCTGTCTATTTATCTATCCATCTATCTATCTATCTATTTATCTATCTGTCTGTCTGTCTGTCTATCTATCTATCTATCTATCTATCTATCTATCTATCTCTATCTCATTCCATCCAAGAACTCCATCATCTCATGAGGTGTTTCATCATTGGTTCTCATTATTGGTTCTTATTGATTTTTAAGTTCCTTAGAATTTTACTTGCATTTAGTAATCTTTTCATTTATATTGTATTTATGGGGATATATTGTTCTATAACTCCTGCTTATTTCATAAAGTTTTTTTTATTAATAATAAATTTATTTTATTAAATTTTTTTGAGTTACATATTTTCTCCCCGTCTTTCCCCCGCCCACCACCCCAAGACAGCCATCCCAGTGT
>JAQQSU010002953.1:0-12500 GCA_028627135.1 Pseudochirops cupreus
GAAGAGTAGGGGGAATGGGGATAAGAGGTGGGATGATGGAGGGGAGGGGAGGGTGAGGGGAGGGTTGATGAAAGTGCACATTTCTGTAGAGGGACAGGGACAGGGTAGAGAGCGAAATGGGGGGAGGGGGACGAGATAGGAAGGAGGGATATGTAATCAGTCTCTCACAATATGCCCACTGTGGAGAGGTTCTGTGTAATTACACATGTTCAGCCTGTACTTGATTGCTTGTTCTTCCAGTGGGGGTTGGTGACAAGGGAGGAAGAGAAAGAATCTAGAATTTAAAGTTCTATAATCAAATGTTAAAAATATATATATGTATATATATATGTATATATATATATATATACATATATACATATATATTTACAATTATTATTATTATTATCATTATTATTATTAACTACATCGAACTGGAACTTAAGATGCACAGGCACCGTGGTAGGGAGATTCATCCTTCCCTACCAGAAAGTCAGAGGGGTGACGGGGGAGGACAGAGGAGAGAATAGATTGGGGGAGGGGTTATATAATGGGATGGCTATTTTGGGGTGGTGGGTAGGGGACAGTTGGGGAGAAAATTAGTAACTCAAAATCTCATGGAAATGAATGATGTAAACTAAAATAAATAAAAGTCTACATTAGAAAAAAAAGTCTATGATGCCTACCTCATAAATATGCTGCGCCTTGCGGGTCTTGGGACCTTTGGAAGTGAAATTGAGGTACAGAGTGGAATTGTCTTGGCTGCAAAGAGAGAGAAAATTGAAATGGTAGATACAGACAGCTAGAGGAGGGAACATTGGGTGCCATATCCTACAGAGCAACAGGTAGTATGTGAGGAGAGAGGGTGCCATCTTTAGCTCAGTGGCTGCCTTCCAAAACAGAATAAATGTAAAGTTTTGCATTTAGGTTTAAAAAATTAATTGCACAAGTAAAGAATAGGGAAAACTTGACTTGAAAATCAATCAGTAAGCATTTGCAAAAAAAAAAAAAGAAATTTTCTATCTTATCTCTCTCTGGTTTCGGTATCAGGACAATATTTATCTTATCAAAGAAGTTTGGCAGAATTCCATATTTCCCTCTATAACTAATAATTTGTTAAAAATTAAAGTTAATTATTCTTTGAATAAGTAAAAGAATTCCTTTGCAAAATCGTCTAGTAATGGAGTTTTTTTTTTCTTTGAGGGTTCATTTATGACTTATTCAGTTTCTTTTTCTGGAACTAGATTATTTAAGTTCCCTATTTCTTATGTTGATATCATGGATATTTTTATTTTTCAAGTATTTATTATTTCATTTAAATAATAAATTTTACTAGCATATAATTGGAAAATAGTTCCTAATAATTTTCTTTCTTTTCTTTATTTATTGTGAGTGCTCCTTTTTAAATTTTTAGGTAGGCAATTTGTTTTTTTCTCTTCCATCAAATTAGCTAGCAGTTTGAGCTTTAATAGTCCACAATTTTATTTACAATTAAACGGATTTTTATTTTAAATTTTATCACTTTTCATAATTTCCAGTTTTGTGTTTGACTTTTTATTTGCTACTTTTTTTTTCTTTTTGGAGGGAGGAAGGCAGGGCACTTGGGGTTAAGTGACTTGCCCAAGGTCACAGGGCTAGTAAGTGTTAAGTGTCTGAGGCTGGATTTGAACTCAGGCCCTCCTGACTCCAGTGCCAGTGCTCTATTCACCGTGCCACCTAACCACCTCATTATTTGCTACTTTTTCTAATATTTTTTCATTGTGTAACTAATGATCTGTATATTCCTAAGGATTGCATTGTTTGATTCCCAAATATTGTTTTACCATTGTCATTTTTATCAATTATTCTTGAATTTGTTCTTTGATCCATCAATGCTCTAAATTTGAGTTATTTAGACTCCATTTAAGTTTGAATCATTTTAAAATAACCTTCATAATTTTATTGTGTTGTGGTCATTAAGGAACATGTTTAATATTTCTATTTTCTGCATTTGTTTATGAGGTTTTTATAACCCACTATATGGTCAATATAAGCATATAATTTTCTAAAATTCTATTCAGTACTTTAACTTCTTTCTTATTTATCTTCTTACTAATTTTGCTTTGAGTTGTATACCAGCCCCTCAATTTAACTATATGAATATATTTCAAGTACACAACTTTGAACCAACAAATTGTTGAATTCTATTTTTTAATCCATTCTGCCACCCTCCTACATTTTATGACTTAGTTAAATTCTTTCACATTTACTATAAGTATTGTTAATTGTTTGTTTTTCTCCTCCATAACTTCTTATACTTTTTCCCCCCTCTGGACCTCTCTTTACAAGGAAGAAGGGGAGAAAAAAAGAAATCTTATTAACACTACTAATTTGTAATAGGAGTGATCTGTTTCTATCCCTTTATTTCTCCTTTCGTCACCAAGGACAGACCTTAATCTCTGGTTCTTACGTTGCCTTTTTTTTTTTTAGCACATCTAAAGGTACGCTGGAGTCAGCTCTCAATGATAAACAATTAATAAATACCAGTACGAGGGGGCAGCTAGGTGGAGCAGTGAATAGAGCACTGGCCCTGGAGTCAGGAGGACCTGAGTTCAAATCCAGCCTCAGACACTTGACATACTTACTAGCTGTGTGACCTTGGGCAAGTCACTTAACCCCAACTGCCTTGCCTTCCCCCTTCAGAAAAAACTAAATAAATTATATTTTAAAAAAATATTCAGTATGAGCATTTATGCCTCAGAAATCAGTAAGCATTACAAATCAGACTGATGTATTGTTTTGCTAATCATCTAGATTGAAGAAAATGATAGAGAAAATATTGATAATGCAGATTAAATTTAGAATTGAGTCATGCCTACATTTTTTCAAGAGTCAGTTGTTAAAAATTTACCAGGATATTGTCCATCTCTGTATGATCAACTCTCTGAATTCAATTTATTTTGTTTATGACTGTTTCCTCCCTATTTCTTCTCTCTATTGTACCCTTTCCCCTTTCCCTGTTGAATTTAATGTCTTTCTACACCAAACTCTTTATGTTGTATGTGTGCTTGTGTGTCCAGTGCCCTTTTATCTGGATCAGCCACCTTAAGATATGCTTAATGCTACCCACTCCTCTGTGTTTCCATATGCTTCTTCTCCTTCACCCTATTTATGCAAATTATCAAGATCATCCCATTTCTTCATTTGTTCCCTAGCCAATTTCCTTTTTCTATCCTTTTTCCTTTCCTTTATTAAAATAAAAACAGGAAAAAAAAACACATACCCAGACCTTGTGTCTGTCTTATTTAACTCTTCTTGTAATTCTTCAAGATAGTAAGATTCTGAAGGGGCGCTTGTCTCTTTTTTTTTGTCTCTTAGAATGTCCAGATGGGAAATATCAGTACCATATTCCTGCTCTTGGATCTCCAGATAATGCCCATGGATTGGAATTAAATAGAATGCCAGGTTCTCCTCCCTTGGTTCCTGGATAAGATCTGCTCTGGACAGGGTCTATGATATTAGGCTCCACTTTCTACCTCAGTCACTGGTTTTTGCCTCAGTCTCCTGGTGGTCTATTGCCTCCTTTAGATTCCTTCTTTTTCCCTTTGCATAATCCTTAATCAAAGGTTGATTCTTCCCCCATGCTGTGCTCCTGACAGGTCCCAGGAGGAGGCTGGAGACACTGGCCAGGCCTCCTGCACAGCCCTCTCCAGCCCTATCTCCTACTGTGCTTCCCTGTTCTCTAAGGAGTATACAACAGACAGTACCCTATCTCTCTCTGCAGTGACCTTCAGGTCTTGTTTTGTCTCCTGCTTCTATTTGGACAGATCAGGGCCTGAATCTGGCTTCAGGCCCCCTGATTATTGGACTGATACTGGCTTCCAATGCTCCAGTTCAGAGAGCTGACTGAAGGGTGGGAGCCAAGATTGGGGAGGGAGGTATAGAAGATCAGTTTGCTGGAGTTTACCTTATTTCTTCTTCTGGCCATGTTATAGCAGTTGGAGTTGGCTTTCTTAATGTGTACACCTCTTCCTTCCTGTAAGCTGTTACTTCCCCAGATCAATCCCTCCCTCTTTAGTTCTTTTTTTTTTCTTCTGCAGATCCAGACTTGCAGAAACAAGGAGCTTTTATGAAAACTTTCTTGTTGGTCATTCTGGGGTCATTTTCAGATATTTGTTGGTGTATGTGGAGGAGAGCAGCTTGTCAAGAACCTCTGAAGTCTCCATTTTAATCCAAAACTCTGCCAGAGTTTCTTTCCACCATTCTAATCCCTGCTCCTAGTTGTTCAAGGAGTTTCAGGCCTTCCCCCATTCAGAAATAGCCTTTCTTTAATAGAGAGGTTGTTAATCTTTTTGGTGTCATGGACCACTTCAGTAGTCTGGCAGAGCCTTTGGACTCCTTTACAGAATCATGTTTTTAAATGCATAAAATAAAATATATAGAATTACAAAGAAAACCAAAGACTAATGAAAATGAAGTCGTATATTTCCCCATCTCAAATCTGCCCAAGGATCCCATATGGATCCATGACCCCCAGGTCAAAAATAACTTGCATTAATTCTGTTGCCCTCATCTATGTGCCTTTCTAAAGATCTTTCTAGCCTGAGTCCTGGCTGACTTGAGGTCAAGTTCCCAGGGCCTTGGAGTCAGTCCATTTTCTGGACCTTTTACCTTTCACTACTTTTTAAACTTTTCTGATTAATGAACCCCAGCTTGAGGTCCTGAGCTTCTTGGACCTTCCTGGATCCTGAGACAGCTTGACTTTGGGGTTTAAAAATCTAATATACCTGAATGCCAATTAACTTCCTTTTCCCTCGGCTGTTGCTCTTATCTGGGTACCAGGTGCCAGTAGCTACTTCTATTTTTTTCTTCCATTCCACCCCCCCCATTCCAAACCACAGAATTTCATTTTCTAGTGTTTATTTATAAGGTAAAAAAGAATATGAAGTGTGAATAAAAGAAATATACCTAAATTTCCTAAAATTCCTAAGCCATTCTGTATAATCATGTTTCCCCAAAGCTAACTAGGCCCGTCATGATTTTCCCAGTTGGGGTCACCTTATATAGCCTTATAAGTCTTATAACCCCAGAAAAGAATGATATATTTACCCTGATATTATGATTCTGTCCTCTGAACTTATTTTGGAATTTGTCCACCTTAGCATATTAGAATGAACTCACTGGTACATTATTCCACTCCCAGATTCACTCTCAGGCCATCAGAGAGTCTACTAATGAATGGCATAGCCTGTTGTTGTTCAATCATTTAAGTAGAGTGGTATTTGTCATTCCTGGGACAAGTTTCACAAAATACAACAGAGACAAAAAGCGGGAAAAGTGTCTTCAAATGAACTTTTCTTTTTCATTCAGTAAGGATTTATTTTTAAGTGAAGAATTCTATGTTTTATTTTTCCCAACTAGACATGAAAACAATTTTTAACATTTGTTATTTCTTAAATTTTGAGTTCCAAATTCTCTCCTTTCCCCCATCCCCTCTCCTTTATAAGGCAAACAATTTAATATAAATTACGCATGTGTAGTTACACAAAACATTTCCATATTAAGCCAAGTTGCAAAAGAAAACACAGACCCCCTGTAACACCATGCACAGGCAGATTCCCAAAAGAATGCCACTGTGAACAGCTTTTAAGGTTCAGATTACACAGTATACTGAACACTCCCTTTATTCCATTACAAATCAAGGCAAACATTCACAACAAATCGTAACATAATATTCACAACATTACATCTTATCACAGAGAATCACAATATAATGTTCACAACAGCTTAACATTAGAATGGCCACACAGTTTTCACTACAGCGGCCACAATATTTAGAACGAGGAACAAAAGAATAATCATCTGGTTTCCCTAAGAGGGAAACCCTCCTCACTCAATCATTCAATACTCAATTCACAACATAATAATCAATATTTAATCATTCCATCAATTCACAATACAATAATCAATCTTTCACTCATGGGTCAACCACAGATCAATTCAATCAGTCACTTATCTAGCAATCGGTCACTAAATACAATCATTAGAAAACCACACAAACCCTCCACCCCTAGGAGTCCAACAAACCTCTATTTCATCCAAGGGGAGGCCTTTTTTTCATCTTGACTTGGGGTGATCTCTCTGATTCCCTGGATCCGTTTCCATGGTCCCAGCTCCTTCCTGAATCCACCAAACTGTCATCTGGATTCAGGGACAGACAGTTCCTAGGTTTTGGTCCAGTCCTCAGAGGTAGACAACTCCCAGGTCCTTGTCCAGTCCTTAGGTAAGTCCCTGGCACACACTGAAGTTTACAGGGTCTAGCACATGTCAAACCCTTCACCGCTTCTGTTTCCGGGAACTCAAGGATCAGGCAGGCCAGGAACAAACAAAGTCTTATCCTGGTCATGCTCCTTTGGTCTCCAGCAGTTCAGCTGGCCCTAGGACCCAACAGAAAACTCAGCCTTCCAGGCAGCAGCAACAGCCACTTAAGCCTTCACCAGATTCTGGTCTCAAGAAAACTCCAACTCACTTCTTCAGTCCAGCAGCCCAGTTCTCAGATGCTGGGACAATCCTGCTTCCTCCAACAGGAGCCACCAGGAGAAACATTCTAATTCTGTCTCTCTGTCTCTAGAACTCTTCTTATATACACATACACTGGCCTCCTGTCTCAGCCAACCCCCTCCTGCTGTCAGGACAGGAGAAGAGCTCACACCTTCCATACTTAGCCCTAAGTTACTAAGTGCTAAGTATCTGCTAAATTAATTGCTGTTACACCCCCACAAAAAATTAAAAAGAAAAAAAAAGAGCATGGGGCAGCTAGGTGGTACAGTGACTAAAGCACCAACCCTGGAGTCAGGAGGACCTGAGTCCAAATTCATCCTCAGACACTTGATACTTACTAGCTGTGTGGCCTTGGGCAAGTCACTTAACCCCAATTGCCCTGCCTCCTCACCCTCCAAAAAAAAAAAAAGAAAAAAAGCTTTCTTCTATCTGCATTCAGATTCCATCAGTACTTTCTCTGAGGGTGGATGGCATTTTTCATCAGAAATTCTCAAGAATTGTCTTGGATCTCAAATGAACTTTTAAAGACAAACTCAGGTAAGAGAGATGGGAAACAGATTCAGAGACACTGGCCCCTTTGGTAGAGATCCCAGGATATCAAGGCCTCTTCAAAGGGAGTTGGGGATGGAGAATCCTGCTCAAGTGTGACAGCTGGCAGGGAGAGATGAGGAATGGAGAAAGGAGGGACTACCTGGTAGACTCTAGGTGGTATGTATGTAAGTGTTTTATATGGTTTAAAGTGTTATATAAATGTCAGTTGCTGATATTGTGATCATTATTTTAACTAATTTCTCTTGATAACTAAATATTAAGTGCAGATTAAGCTGCTAAAGGGGTGTCAATGCTGTTAGAGTCTAGAGTCTATTCCATTTCAATACTCTGGAGCAAAGCTCCATTTGCCCTGCCTGCATGACAGGCTACCACTGCCCTAGGCTCCTCCAGGGAATAAATATGGAAATGGGACAGGTCCAGAGAATGGCCCTATTACTTCAAGTATCAGAATAATTCAGTCCAACAAACAGTTCACCTCCAAAGTTCACAAAAGAAAAAACTTTTTTTCTCACAGTCTCAACTTCCCTTCCACTCAACCCCGACTTCCCTGTTCTTGCTTAGTCCACCCACTGTGTTCATCTTCAGTCCTCCCACAATCTTGCAGTGATTTTTGGTTTTATAATTCTTAGAATTTGAGGATGTAAAGGAAACTCTGTTTCAAAAAAAAAAAAGACCCTGATAAAATGATTGGATTAATGGACCTTTCAACTTGATGACTAAAAATGTAGAAATGACATATCCATGAGGAATTATTCCCCTCCATTAACGTTCTTCCCTCCCACCCTTCTTTTGCCTCAGATCACACCATCTCCACATTCGGGTTTCTGTGTTCCCTTTTCCTTTCTGAATCTTAGCTCTCTCCTCATTCTTGCCTCCTCCACTTGCCTCCTCCCTGCTGCTCCCAGCGTGCAAGTGTATTTCATGCTGTTCCCACACTGACAGAGCTGATCTTTCGACATCTGATCATTGTTCTGCTCCCTCTGCCTGCAACACATGGGCAGAGCAGGAAGTAGAAGAAAGCACTAATCCAAAAAAAAAGGGGCAAACTTGAGCAATGATACAAGACAAGCCAGGCCACTCTAACTGAATCATCTGAATGTTCCTCTATGCTCTGAGTAAGGCATGAATTCAGAAGCTCAAAGGAACATAGATTTAAAAGCAGAAGAGATTTTAAAAGGTCACCTAAACTAAGCCCATCATTTTACAAATGAGGGAACTGAGGCTCAGAGAGGTTTCATAATCACATAGGTGTAGGTTTATGAGGTGTTCAAGAGGACGAGGACCTCTGGTGGGAGGGCTTGCCAAGCCCTTTTCAGGACTGCTCATCCACCTTTGGTGGCCGCCTTCACCCAACTCTCACCTGTGGCTCCAAAAAGCTGTAGCATACGCAGTGGCCACACCCCAGTAAGACCATCTAGGCAGACAGAATAAACTAGGTTGAGGGTAGTTGACAGGCCTCAAACTCATCAGTGACCTAGGGCAGTGTCATCCCAAAGCATGTGAAAACTTCCCCAGATGGAATGGGAGGAGAAGAGCAATTTCTTCCAAAAGCCAGGAAGGAGGAGGAAGCAGGTGTTATAGAGCACTTAGAGCTTGATCAGGCATCAAAGACACCAAGGTTATCCACTGCATCCTAGACCATTACCAATTGTCCTGACTTTTGTCTTGCCACTGGACTTTGATGATTCTGGGAGAGAGAGAGAGAGAGAGAAAGAGAGCGAGCTGATGCCTTTGTGCTACTCTGTCTCATTTAGATCCAATTCACCAGCAATACACCAATGATGTCATTGTTCCTCTTCAAAACAAAGGACAGACAATGAGGTACGTGCCCTTATTAGTGGCAGAGTCAACATTCGAACCCATGTCTTCTGACACCAAATCCCCTAAGACTTTTTCTACTACATGACCTGTGGATGTGATTCTTCCCCTCAGAAACAGGGTACCAGTCACTAATAAGAAGAGTACCAGCCAGCTACCTTGAAAGTTGTAAAACTGCCACTCCTCTGGTCATATTAATCTCGGGAATTTTTGAGTAGGAAAGGTCTTATCATTCTTGTTCAGCCTCCTTATTTTACAAACTAGTAAATTGATGACCAGAGATGAAGCATTTTGCTCAGGATCATAGCCGTAGTTAAAGGTACAACCAAGACAAAGTCTTGGACTGCCTCATTTCTAATCTGGTGGTATTTCCCTCTCTAGAGGTGTTCTCCTCAAAGGAATGAATCTCTAATGATAGAATTCTTAGTTCTATAGCAGAATGATTTGAGAAATTTCTGGTAAAGAAATGACAGTGAAAGCTCCCTTCCACCTTAAAAATTCTCCACAGCTTTCTAGGGATACTGGCATTTCCACAAATTAAAATTTATTCCTTTGATTTAAGATACTCTTATCTCTAGGAAACCATTATTAAAATAGAACTATCCCCCTTGTGTATAAAGTAATGATAAATTATTAGCTAACACATATTAATGGTACTAGCATTAACATTGAGTTGAGCTTTGGTCCACACTTGTGATTTCATTAGTGTAGAAAATTATCAGTGAGGGAACTCCCTCTACAAGATCTTGCAATGCATCATGTTATTAGAAACATTATTATAGGGAAGTATGGTCAATAGACTCTCCAACTTGAAATTGGGAAGATCTAAATTCAAATTCCATCTCAGTTACATGACCCAGGGCAAGTTGTTTAACTTCTGTCTTCTGTCCGACTCAGTTTCTTCATCTGTAAAATAGATATAACAATAGCACTTACTTTATGAGATTATGAAGCTCTAATGAGATAACATATTATATAAACCAATTTTTTATCTTAGAGATGTACCTGGGAGCACTTAGAGCTTGAGTAATAACTTGCCCATAGCAGTATAATGTTGTGTGTGTCAAAGGCAGGGCCTAGTTCCAGTGTTTCCTTAGTTCAAGACCAGTTGTCTATCTATCCACTATACACATTGCCTCTCATTGACAAGTCATTTCATCATATTAGCTGAATCTAGCAAGGCTCAGAGAAAATGGTAAAATAAACAGATAAGTCTTTTTAAGTATTTTATTTTTTATTATATGTAATATATAAATATTTAAAATAAATATTTCTCTTGTTTATAAGTATTTTATTTTCCCCAGTTACATGTGAAAACAATTTTCAATATTCATTTTGAAAATTGAGTTCCAAATTCTCTCCCTCTCTCCCCACACACTCATTGAGAAGGCAAACAATTTGATATAGACTACATATGTGTAGTCATGCAAAACATATTTCCATATTAGTTATGCTGTAAAAGAAAACATAGACCCAAATGAAAACCCAAAAAGAATAAAGAAAGTAAAAAAAAAAAACATGCTTCAATCTGTATTTAGACTCCATCAGTTCTTTCTCTAGGGATGGATAGTATTTTTCATCATAACTCCTTCAAAGTTTTGTTGAATCATTGTATTGCTGAGAAGATCTAAGTCATTCACAGTGGATCATCTTACAATATTGCTTTTACTGTGTATAATATTCTTTTGGTTCAACTCTTTTCACTTTGCATCAGTTGATGTAAGTCCAGGTTTTTCTAAGAGCATCTAGCTCATCATTCCTTATATCACAACAGTATTCCGTCACAATCATATACAACAAATTGTTCAGCTATCCCTTAATTAACAGGCATCCCTTCAATTTCCAATTCTTTTCTACCAGAAAAGAGCAACTAAAAATATTTGGGCATAGTTCCAAATTGCTCTACATAATAACTGAATCCATTCACAACTCTACCGATAGTGCATTAATGCCTCAATTTTCCAACATCCCCTCCAAAATCAGTTTTCAAC
Source organism: Pseudochirops cupreus (assembly GCA_028627135.1). Taxonomy (NCBI): domain Eukaryota; kingdom Metazoa; phylum Chordata; class Mammalia; order Diprotodontia; family Pseudocheiridae; genus Pseudochirops; species Pseudochirops cupreus. The sequence continues at coordinate 10,881 of JAQQSU010002953.1, forward strand.
TCTGATTCAAAAGCTCTGGAATTTGGCTATAATATTCCTGGGAGTTTTCCTTTAGGTATCTCTTTTAGGAGGTGATCTGTGAATTCTTTAAATTTCTATTTTCCCCTCTGATTCTAGAACATCAGGGCAGTTTTCCTGGATAATTTCTTGAAAGATGTTGTCTGGGCTCTTTTTTGATGATGGCTTTCAGGTAGTCCAATAATTTTTAAATTTTCTCTCCTGCATCTATTTTCCAGGTCAGTTGTTTTTCTAATGAGATGTTTCACATTGTCTTCTATTTTTTTGTTATTTTGGTTTTGCTTGATTGTTAATGGCTTATAAAGGCAAGCTTCCACTTGCTCATTTCTAATTTTTAGGAATCATTTTCTTCAGTGAGGTTGTGTACTTCTTTTTTCATTTGGCCCATTCTGCTTTTTAAGGAATTCTTCTCTTCAGTGAATTTTTGTACCTCATTTACCATTTGGCCTTGTCTGTTGTTTTAAGTTGTTATTTTCTTCAGTAATTTTTGTGCCTCCTTTACTAAGCTGGTGATTCTTTTTATCATGATTTTCTTGTATCACTCATTTCTCTTTCAATTTTCCTTCTACATCTCTTACTTGTTTTTTTTTTTTAAGTGAGCTTTCTATGGCCTGAGATCAATTCACATTTTCCTTTGAGGCTTTGGATATAGGAGTTTTTGACTTTGCTGTAATCTTCTGAGTATGTGTTTTGATCTTCCTTGTCATCATAGTAACTTTCTATAGTTAGAATATTTTCTGTTGTTTGTTCATTTTTGCTGCCTATTTATTGACTTTTAACTCTTTGCTGCTTCCAGGATGGAGGGAATACTGTCCCAAGCTCTTTTCAGAGACACTTCTAGGGATCTAAGTTTTCAGTGTTTCCAAGGTGGTATGATCTATGGAGAGCAATGTTTACTACTTTCCTGGACTGTGCTCTGGCCTTTGAGCAATGAAAAACATTCTTTTCTGCTATGAAACAGTGATGAAGGTCCTCTGTTCCATGATACCTGCAAGCTCTGATGTGCTAGTGTTTCTCCTTGACCTGGAACTGCCACCCAGGACTGCAACCTAGATCCAAGTATGGCCAAAGCAATAGAGTCCTGCCTCCAGTACCAGCAAAGAGATTCCTGTAATTTCCTTCTAGACAGTTATTCCACCCCCTTACCATCTGTGGACTGAGAGTTCTAGCAGCTGCTGTGGCACCTGTTGATTCAGTCACTCCCAAGGCCTACTCTTGGTTTGCTACGGTCTGTGCTGGTATGGCCTGCACTGAACTATGCTCCACTCTCATCCCAGTACCATAGACCTTTCCTGTTGACCTTCTAAAGTGTCTTGGGCTAAAAAAATTTTCACCCCATCCTTTTGTGGGTTCCATCTGACACATAGTAGGCACTTAATAAATATTGATGGAGAAAGGTGATCTTCTAAGATGTTTTGACAGCCCAAACTCTCCACCATAAAAGCAAGAATGTGATAATCCACCAGTCATTGTCCATTTTTTAAGCTAAATTAAGAAGGGGAGGGGTGGTGGTTAATGATATTAAGCTCACATTGCCGCTCTCCCTTTAGAGTTGTGGTAGCTCACTCTTCTAATTCATAGAATTTCCTTATAATGTCTCCT
>JAQQSU010002954.1:0-14519 GCA_028627135.1 Pseudochirops cupreus
ATATATATATATATACATATATATAAAATCATTATTATTATTTACATGAAACTGGGAAATAAGATACACAGGCACTGGGGTAGGGAGATCCCTCTTGCCCTACTGGAAAGTCAGAATGGTAAAGGGGGAGGATATAGGAGAGAGCAAATTGGGGGAGGGGATATACAGTGGGATCGTTGTTTTGGCATGATGGGTAGGGGAAAGTTGGGGAGAAAATTTGTAACTCACAATCTCATGGAAATGAGTGATGTAAACTAAAAATAAACAGAAGTTTTAAAAAAAGTTAGTTCTTCAAATGTTTCTGCTTCATTACTTTCTTCACTGTAGACACAATAATTAGTGTAGCTGTCCATTGGGATCGTGGAATAAATGTTGGAAATCAATGTTTTACCCCTAGTATTTAGGAACCAGTGTAATGTTCCAGTTTTAGCTGTAACCCTATTGAATAATAGGTTTTATGCTTGTTTCTATATGTCAGTGGGGAGCTGCTGAGTTAACCTTATGTAATGGGTCAGATGGTGAGGACAGGAGTTGGGTAGATGGCGTCCAAATGCAACATGAATATTTGTGTTGACCTGCAATTTTTCTTTGTTTTCCTACAAAGTTGTCACATGTTCTCCATCAAAAATGTAAACACTTTTGTACACAATAGGACTAGTCTTTTAAAACAGTACCTTTAATTTTAATTTTTCTTAATGGTGAATATCGTTACATGAACATCTATAAATAATGGGGTGTATTTCTGACCAGTAGTTATTTTAATGAAATAGGTAGCTGCATCTTTAAAAAATATGTCCCTTTTAGGAAAAAAAAGGTATCAAAAACCCCAAATGTGGCTAAAGAGTCATTTTTGCCTTTCAACAGGTTTCTTTAAGGAACAAAATGATCTTCTTTTGAAGTTAATTTCAAAGATAATTGCTATGCTGAAATACTATTTTTTTCTGAGAAATGCATCTGGTATCTTCATTATTAAAATAATTTTATGATACTTGAAGCAGCCTTCACACTTCATGTATCAGAGCACTAAAAGCCATAAGGAAGAAGAAATATTTCTTTTAAATCAGTAGAACTTTCATTAATTTTATTACAATTTTATAATTTTTATTAAATCATACTATTATGCATTTATTTTGGTCACGTGTGCAATTTTATCTGCCATGACGGATTATAAAGTGCTTTAATTTCCTTTTAATGTGTGCAATAAATACCAAGACATATTTAATATAGGTCTGCTATTTGAAATCAAAAATGTCCTAAATAGCTGTGGACAACTGGTCAAAAAGGCGATAAAAGGACAAATTATTACATGCCTTATCTGAAAATGAATACAATGCATTGGAAAAATCTCTACACTTCATCCAAGATATTTTGAGAACTTTCCTATGCCTAAAGTCCTCAGCCTCTTATTAATTCTCTGCAGTCTGGCTTCTAACCTCATCATTTCACTGAAATTGCTCTCTCCAAAGGTAACAAATGATCTCTTTTTTTCTTTATTTTTTTTACTTTTAGTTCACAACATTCAGTTCCACAATCTCTTGAGTTCCAAATTTTCTCCCTCTCCCCTCCCATGGTGACATGCAATTCAATATAGGTTCTACAAATACCTTCACATTAAACATTAGTAAAGTTGTAAAGAATTATAACTAATAGAATAGAAAATGAGAAAGAATTAACAAAACAAAAGAGAGCAAGTAGTTTCCTTCAATATGCCTTCAAACTGTAATTCTTTCTCTGGATGTAGATAGCCCTGTCCATCATGAGTCTTTTGGAGTTGTCTTAAAGCACTGCATTGCTGAGAGGAGCCCAATCTATCAAAGTTAGTTATCACATATATGATGTGTCTGTAACTGTGTACAAAGTTCTCCTGGTTCTGCTCTCCTCACTCAGCATCAGTTTATATAAGTCTCTCCAGGTTATTATGAAGTCTATTTGCTCATTTCTTATAGCACAATACTATTCCATTACATTCATATAACACAACTCGGTAAACCATTCCCTAATTGATGGGCATCCTCTTGATTTCTAATTCTTAGCCACCACAAAAAGAGCTGCTATAAATATTTTTGTACATACAGGTCTTTTTCCCATTTGAATGATCTCATTGGGATACAGCTCTATAAGTTGTATTGCTGGGTTAAAAGGTATGCACATTTTTACAGCCCTTTGGGCATAGTTCCAAATCATTCTCCAGAATGGTTGGATCAGTTTACAACTCCACCAACAATATATTAGTGTTTCAATTTTCCCACCTCTTCTCCAGCATTTGTAATTTTCCTGTTATAGTCATGTTAGCCAATCTGACAGGTGAGATATGATACCTCAGAATTGTTTTGATTTGCATTTCTCTAATCAATAGTGATTTAAAGCATTTTTTCATATGCTCATAGATATCTTTAATTTCTTCCTCTGAAAACTGCCTGTTCATATCCTTTCACCATTTATCAATCAGGGAATGACTTGCATTCTGATAAATTTGACTCAGTTCTCTGTATATTTTAGAAAGAGGCATTTATAAGAGACACTGGTTGTAAAAATTTCTTCCCAATTTTCCCAAATGATCTCTTAATAGCCAAATAGAATGGCCTTTTCTCATTCCTCATCCTTCTTGACCTCTTTGTAGGTTTTGACAATATTGATCACTCCTTTATCCTTGGTACTCTCTTCTCTCTCTCTCTCTCTATCCTCCTCCTCCTGTCTTCACACTCTAAGCCTCATTTACTGGATCTTTACCCTGGTCACAACAACTAACTATGAGTATCCTGCAAGTCTATTTTCTTCTCTATATATATTATTTTATTTAGTTATCTCTTAAGCTTCCAAGGATTCAGTTATCATGTCTGTGTAGATGAGTTCCAGATATATTTATCCAGCATTAATCTTTCTTATTACCTCCAGACTCACATCTCCAATTGTCTATTAGAAACCTCAAATTGGATATCTTATAGACATTTTAAACTCAATATGTCCAATACTAAAATCATTATCTTTTCTCCCCATCTTTCCCCTATTTTTTCTATTATTTTTGAAATTACCAGCATCTTCCAAGTCATTGAATTTCACTATCTAGGTGCCATCCTCTACTCCACAGCCTCTCACTATTCCCATATCCAACAGAGAATAAGCGTGAGCCAAGACCTAGGTTCAAGGTAAATTTACATGTGGATTTATTGATGAAGCGTGTGACTACCTAGAGAATGAACCCAAATTAGGTAGTCCTGACTGAAGGTACAAGCAGTGTTTAAAAAGCCTAAAATCACAATATCCACAATCAGGGAGGGGAGCTAGCATAAGCAATGATGTACAGAAGCCAAGAGCAGCCATTGGTTAGATCTATAGCTCAGGGATGATTTGGGAATATGGCATAAGGGTATAAGGGGGCAACCTTCCTGGAACATGGGGGTCCCTCCTAGAACAGGGTGGAGGGTCATTGGGTAAGGGAGAGAGGAGAACAGTCAATTCCCTAGAACAGACTGGGGTCATGTTCTGAGTTAAGGGTGTGAGGACCCCGCTTGGTCAGTGGAACAGGACAGAGTGGTCTCTACATAAGATAGTCTTGCACCATAACCCCAGGGCTGATCCTTGCACACTTTGTTGATTCAGGGAGAATATACAGAATCCTGATTCAGGAAGGAGGAGGTCAGGGAACTACACCTTGGGAAATACCCAGGACTATGTCTTAAGCTGTTTCAAGCTATTACAGAGTGTAGGATAGAGATAAATACAAAATATAGAGGAGCTTAATGGTGGGCCACAAATCAGGTGGTGTATAGTGACCTGGGATTTGGATTTGGGCACAACACAAGCAGTTGCCAAGTTCTGCTGATTCTACCTTTTTATCATCTCTCATATATATTCCTTTCTCTCTTATGATAGTGCCACCACCCTTGTGCAGGCCTCCATTACCTCATTTCTGTACCATTGTCATAACCTACTTGATGGGTTTCTCGAGTTACATCTCTCCCATCTCCAATCTATCTTCAACTCAGCTGTTAAGTTGCTCTTCCTGAAGCACAGACCTGACCACATCACTTTATTATTCAACAAACACCAGTTCCCTATTTCCTCCAGGATCAAATATAAACTCCTTTGTTTGGTGTACAAAGCTCTTAATAGCCTAATTCAATTCAACCTTACTCTTCCTAATGTATTCTGTGATAAAAATGACATGGGAATTCTTGCTGCTTCTTGTACAAGAAATGCCATCTCCCAAACCTGGGTAGTTTCACTGGAATTCCATGCATGGAATTTTCTCCCTTTCAGTCTCCATCTTTTGGCATCCCTGGCTTTGTTCAAATCCCAACTAAAACTTTACTGCATACAAGAAGCCTCTTCTAATCCCCTTAATACAAACACCTTACTTTTTGATTATTTTAATTTATCCTGTATATAGCTTGTCTGTGCATTTTTGCTTATATGTTGTCTCCCTCATTAAGCTGGGAGTTCCCTGAGAGCAGACTCCCTTCCCCCTTTCTTTCTATCTCAAAATGCCTGGTTCTTAATAAATGTATGTTGACTGACCAACTTGCTTTGGAGGGAAATGAATTCCTCAGTGTCAAAGGGATGAGAGAATAGTGAGAGGAAGCAACTTTGTGAAAGCCAATGGCAATGGTAATTTATCATGCAAAACTGTTATGCATCACAGAGGAATATGAGTCAGGGCCTTCCTCTGAAGTAGCTGTAGTATCCAGCATACGAAGTGATAGGACCCAGGTTAAAATCCTATCTCTGCCACCTACCATCTATATGACCTTGAGCAAATTACTTACCTTTTGTGAGTCTTAGTTCCTTCCTTTGTAGAGTGAGAGTGTTAAACTAGGTGGCTTCTGAAGTCTCTTCCAGCTCTTAATGTATGAGCCTTTGATCCCATGGGCATATATTTTAAGATATTGTGTGTTTGTGATAATTCATTTGATTTTTCTCTTTGTTAACATTTTTTATTTATTTTTAACATTCTCTTGGGAGAGGATTTTGGGAAGATGGTGGAGTAGGTCAGAAAATTACAAGCTCTCAAGACTTTCCCCCACAAAAGAGATGAAATATCACCTTAGAGTGATATGCAAAACATTTCATAAGAAAAACAGCTGATGTGGAGAACAGATCTAGAAGAGAAAACATGAGAATAATTGGACTATCTGAAAGCTATGATAAAAAAAAATCTATGATCAAGAAATATTTAAATAAAATTGTCCTAAACCATAAGAAGAAGAGGGGAAAGTAGAAATAGAAAAAATCTACCAATCACCACTTAAAAGAGATCCTATGAGGAAAATGCACAGGAATATTATAGTCAAATTCCAAAACCCTCAGTTCAAGGATAAAATTTTAAGAGCAACATATACACATACACAAAACAATTTAAATATGGCAGGGTTACAATTAGAATCACACAATACCTAGCAGCAGTGACACTCAGAGACCACAGATCTTGGTACACTATATATTAAAGAGCAAAAGAACCAAGAATCTGGCCAAAAATATCATACCCAGGAAAGCTAAGCATAATCCTGAATGAAAAAAAAAATGGACATTTAGTGAACTGTCAGACTTTCAGGACTTTGTTAAAAAAAAACAACAACAACTAAATTTAATAGAAGATTTGACATACAAGAGCCAAAGATAAGATACATACCAAAGACTAATTACAGAGGACCCAATAAGGACAGATTGTTTATCTTTTATGTATGTAAAATGTAAAACATACATCTAAGACTGTTATTAATAATTGAGTAGGGAAAGAGCCCCCTTGGCCCCAGAAGAAGAGGTTCGCTTTAAAAACCAGTAAAAAGGCAATTACAAAGAGAAAAAAAAACAACTTAGAAAAGCAAAGACCATAGATTCTTACTATGGGGATAGAGAAGATCAAAATATGAATTCAGAAGGACAGCATTGACACTACACCTACATCCAAAACCTCAAAAGGGAAATATGAATTGGTCTCAAGCCCAAAAAGCATTCTTAGAAGACCTCAAGAAGGATTTTAAAAATCAAATTAGAGAGGTAGAAGAAAAATTGATCAATTCCTTTGAAAATACAATTGACTAAATGCAAAAAAAGAAAATTAACTGAAGAAAATAACTCATTAAAAGGCAAAATTGGCCAAATGGAAAAGGTGGTACAAAAGCTAACTAAAGAAAACAATTTGTTACAATTAGAATTGAACAAGTAGAAATTAATGACTCTATGAAGCATCAACAATCAGTCAAACAAAATCAAAAGAATGAAAAAATAGAAGAAAACATAAAATATCTCATTGGAAAAATAACTGACCTGGAAAACAGACCCAGGTGATATAATTTAGGAAGTATTGATCTACTGGAAAGCCATGAAAAAAAAGGCTTCTACAATATCTTCCAAGGAATCATCAAGGAAAACTACTCAGAAGTCATAGAACCAGAGGGTAAAATAATCATTGAAAGAATCTGCTGATCAACTCCTGATAGACATCCCAAATTGAAAATGCCAAGGAATATCATAGCCAAATACCAGAATTATCAAGTCAAAGAGTAAATACTGCAAGCAGCCAGAAAGAAACAATTCAAATATTGTGGAACTACAGTCAGGATCACACAGGACCTTGTAGCTCCTATGTTAAAAGATTATAATATGAGGGACTGGAATATGATATTCCATAAGGCAAAGGAACTTGAACTACAACCAAAGATCAATTATCCAGCAAAACTGAGCATAATCTTTCAGGCAAGGGGATAGACACTCAATGGAATAAGAGACTTCTAGACCTTCCTGATGAATAGACCAGAGCTTCATAGAAACTTTGTTCTTCAAATATAAGATTCAAGAGAGGCATAACAAATACAAACACGGAGAAAAAAAGGAAAAAAAAACATTATTCAATAAGGGCAAACTGTTTACATCCCTACATGAGAGGATGATACTTATAAATCTTGAGAATTGTGTCTTTGTTATGATGTTTAAAAGGGATATACATACAGGATGCGGGTATAAATTAACTAATGTGGTGATTAAAAACCTAATTGAGCAGTACAAAGGGATTATAATGGGAGAAGAGGAAAGGAGGAAGAAAAGGGTAGATTATATCACATAAGGAGCACAAAAACATATTATAGTAGAGGGAAAGAAGGGAAGGAGATGAACATTGTTTGAACTTTATTTTCATTGGATTCAAGGAGGGAATAGGATACTCAGGTATGTATAGAAATCTAACTTGCCCTACAGGCTGTAGGAAGGAAGGGGGGAAAGAAAAGGGAGGGGTGGCTAGAAGGGAGGGAAAAAGTAGTAAGGGAAAAGGAAAATAAAAGGGAGGTGGGCTGATATAAGAGAAGGAAGATTAAGGGAAGTAGTGGTCAAAAGCAGAACTTTTGAGGAGGGGAAGGGAGAAGGGAGAAAAAGCACAAACAGGGGGGAGAAATAGGATGGAGAGAAAGACACAGATAACAATCATAACTGTGAATGTGAATGAGATGAACTCTCTTATAAAATGGAGGCAGATAGCATAATGGATTAAAAACCATAATCCTACAATGTGTTGTTTACAAGAAACATATCTGAAACACAGGGATACTCCCAGGGTAAAGGTAAAAGGCTGGAGAAGAATATATTATACTTCAGCTAAAGTAAAAAAAAAAATCAGGAATAACAATCCCAATCTTAGACAAAGCAAAAGCAAAAACAGATCTAATCTAAAGAGATAAGGAAGGATATAATATCCTGCTAAAAGGCACCACAGACAGTGAAGTAATATCATTATTAAACATATACACACCAAGTGGTATAGTGTCCAAATTCTTAGAAGAAAAGTTAAGGGAGTTATAGGAAGAAATAGACAGCAAAACCATAGTAGTGGGGGACTTCAACCTCCCCCTCTCTGAACTCAATAAACCTAACCTCAAAATAAACAGGAAAGAAGTTGGGGAGGTGAATAGAATTTTAGAAAAGGTAGATATGGTAGATCTCTAGAGAAGATTGTATGGGGATAGAAAGGGAATATACCTTTTTCTCAGTGGTATATGGCACATACACAAAAATTGAAGCATATCCCCTCCTTGAACCATATCCAATGAAAGTAAAGTTCAAGCATAAAAACTTCACAGTCTAGTGCAGAAGGACAGAAATACTAAATGTATCCTTTTCAGACCATGATGCAATAAAAATTGTATGTAATAAAGACATACAGAAAGACAGACTAAAAATTAATTGGAAACTAAATAATGTAATCCTAGAGAATGAGTGAGTCAAACAACAAATCATAGAAACAATCAATAATTTCACTCAAGAGAATGATAACAATGAGACTACATATCAAAATTTAGGAGATGCAGTAAACGCAGTTCTTAGGGGAAGTTCTATTTCTCTGCATGCTTACATGAATAAAATAAAGAAAGAGGAGAACGATGAATTGATCATGCAACTTAAAAAACTAGAAAAAGAGCAAAAAGTCTCTTATTATTACTCTTTCATGTTTACTTTCTTGTGCTTCTTTTTAGTCATCTCTTTGAATGCCAAGTTTTCTGTTCAGCTTTTCTTTTTCAACACTAATGCTTGGAAATTCTCTATTTCCCCATGGTGGACCCTCATGTCTGGTGCTGTGCTGAGAGGGTAGGATGGGGATGGTTGGCACTCCTAGAGGCTGTAATGTTCTGGCAGCTTACCTGGTGCTGAGATGGGGTCCTGATACTTGTGTTTGGTATGTGCTGAGGCTGGTGGGGTTTTTCTTCATTTCTCTTGGGCTACACTGGAGCACTGGGCAGTATGGTTGCTGGTAGCTGCCTGTTTACTTAGGCACCCATAGGATTGACTCTATGTGTGTACCCAGGGCAATCCTGAAACATGTGGAGGTCTAGCCTCTGGAGGTTGCCTGTTTGCTCAGATCTATACTGAAGCATGTGATGGTCTGGCCACTGGAGTCTACTAGTTCCCCTGGATATCCTGCAGCATGTAGGGAGATGACGGAGTCTCCTGGTGTTGGTATTTGCCTGATCCACCTCATTGGGGCTCAGGACCTCCCCATTGTTTGCTGAGGTGGGACTTGCGGGGATATTCCCAGTCCTGGACTGCATTCCCCCTTTATCTGAGTGAGACAGAACTTTTTTGCCAATCTTCCAAGTTTCTTTGGCTAAAAGGTTGTTTCACCCCATCTTTTTGCTGGTTTGGCTGTCGTAGAATTTGTTTTGGGGTTCTGTTTTAGGATCGTTTGGAGGTAAATATGGGAGTTACATGACAATTATTGCTTGCTCCACCGTCTTGGCTCCCCTCAATAATTTCTTGAAATATGATGTTAGGTTCATTTTTTGACCATAGTTTTCATGTAATCTGATAATTCTTAAATTATTTCTCATTGATCTATGTTACAAGTCAGTTCTTTTTCTGCTGAATTTTTTTCACATTTTCTTCCATTTTTTTTTCATTTTTTTGATTTTGTTTCTCAATGTCTCATGGAATCATTAACTTCCACTTGTCTGCCTCTAACTTTTGAGGAATTATTTTCTTCAGTGAGCTTTCATACTAATTTTTCCATTTGGCATATTCTGCTTTTAAAGTGGTTCTTTTCTTTAGGGAAATTGTGTGCTTTTGGAGAGGGGGGGATACAATTAGACCAATTATGTTTTTTAAGGTATTGATTTCCTGGATATTTTTTGTGGCTCTTCTACCAATCAGCTAATTCTCTTTTCATAATTTTCTTTTGTCATTCTTGTTTCATTTCCAAAGTTTTCCTCCACCACTCTTATCTTTTTTTCTTTTCTTTTCTTTTCTTTTCTGTTCTTTTTGCTTTTTGGAGGGCAATTAGGGTTAAGTAACTTGCCCAAGGTCACATGGCTAGTTTTTGTGTTAAGTGTCTGAGGCTAGATTTGAACTCAGGTCCTCCTGACTCCATGGCCAGTGCTCTGCTCATGGCGCCACCTAGCCGCCCTTTCTTATCTCTTTAACTCTTCCAGGAATTCTTGCCTTGGGTCAATTTTTTTTTTTGAGGCTTTGTTTGTAGCTGTTTTGACATTGCTATCTTGGTCTTCCTTGCCAACATTGCAACTTCTTATGATCAAATTATTTTTTGTTGCTGTTTTTGATTTTTCATTTTCTCAGCCTATTTCTTGACTTTAAACCTTGTGCTCTATTTGGGCTCTGCTCACATGAAGATGGCAAGGCCAAGTGTTAAGCTTTAGCAGTTTTTTTGTGCTGCTATTTTCTCAGGGTCTGTAAGCTTTCAGTGCTCCTGAAGTGGTATGATCCTAGGAGAGGTAATGCTATCCTAGTCTGTGCTCTCACCTTTACTCAGGAAGGGCACTGCTCCCCTGCAGCTTTAAGTATCAGTACTCCTTTTGCCTCTGGAACTGAAATCAGAGACCCTGCTCCTTTGTTACTAGAAGAAAATTGCTCTTCTACATCCTGGAACTGTGACCCAAAATTGCTTATGGGCAATGGAGTCACCAAGAGTTGCCAGTCAATGCCAGTTGCACCTAGCATCAGCAAAGGATCCCCTGTAATCTCTTTTTGATCAGTTGGTTGACCCCCTTCCAGTCTATGACCTGAAAGATTTCAAAACTGCTGCTACTACTGCTGTTGCTGTTGCTTCAGTCTTTTCCACTGTTGGTACTCCTACAGAGTCTTCCCTGGTGTCATAAATTTCTCCTTCAAGCCTCCTAAGTTGTCTTAAGATGGAAAAATGTCTCCCTCTGACCTTTTGCTGGATCTGCCACACCAAAATTTTATTTAAGGTATTATTTTATAGTTTTTTGGAGTGGAAGGTTGGGAGAGTTCAACCAGGTTATAGCCTGTACTATGCCATGTTGGCTGTGCTCCCATGATTAGACTTGAAATGAGATTGTTGTATTTGGCCATTGCCAAGTGGTACAGAATAAAGTATTGGAAATGGAATCAAGAAGACCTGGTTTGAACCATGACTTAGACACATACTAATTGTGATCATAGGTAATTCACTTAACTACAGGCCTCAGTTTATTCATATGTAAACTAAAGGGTTCAATGTAAACAAAGGATTCATATATAAAATAAATGGGTTCAATGACCCTCAAGTCCCTTCCAGCTCTAATCATAAGATCCTAGATGGCTAATTGATTTGTACTGTTGTTATTATTGTTTTTCCTTGCATTCTGGTCTTGGAAGTGCCTATAGACAGAGGGCCATTTTTGCGCTGACCAGAAAAAAAGCCCCTTTTCCATGACTTCTTTACTAGAGAAAGCTGACCCTGTGGTGTTTGACATTTTCATCAGTAATGTCAATGGCACACTCCTCAAAATTGCTGATGACATAAAGTAAAGTATGAAAGTAAATATAGTAAATGCCTGTAAGGATCAAAAAAGACCTCAACAAGGTGAGATAAAATTGTCAATTAAAAATATCCAACTTAATAATTTATTTTTTAAAGATTCATGTTTCTTTGTGACACTTTAACAGTACAAATGTTGTCATCAGTGTGGGCATTTCCTCCTTCCACTGATGCAGTTCTCAACTATCTTTTGAGTTTAAAAGTCTTCAAAGGTTACTATTGCTCAAAATCACTTGTTTCATTTCTTTAAAAACATTATTCTATACAGGCCAACTATGTGCCAATCACTTTATTTTGTTACTTAGCAAAAAATGAAAACAATCTGTGATCTCAAGTAGCTTACATCCTATTGGGGGAAAGAGCTCATGCACATAAAAGTTAATACAAAATAACCTGGAAAGAAAGAAATTAGCAGCTGGGAAGTTCAAGACAACTCCTCTCCAGTAGGTGGTGGCAGTTAAGTTGAACTTTGAAGGAAGAGGGGGAGATGAGAGAGTACATTCCAGGCATGGGGGACAGCTTGTGCAAAGGCTCTGAAACAGAATAGATGTTGCTGTGTATAAGGAACAGCAAGTAATCCAGTTTGCATGGACTATAGAGTGAGAGGGGGAGTATAGTTCTTCAACAGCCTAGAAAGGTAGGCTGGAGACAGATTGTGAAGGGCTTTTAGTGCCAACTGGAGAAGTTTATATTTTATCTGAGAGGCAACAGGAAATCACTGGAGTTTTTCACGTAAGGAAAGGATATGATCAGATTTATGCTTTAGGAAAATTGCTTTGACAGCTATGTGAATGATTGTACTAAGGAGGAACTTGAGTCAGGGAGACTGATTAGGATGCTATTACAATAGTACAAGTGTGAGGTGATTAGGACCTGAACTAGGGCAATGGTTGTGCGAGTTGAATGAAGATGCATATGAAGGATATTATAGAAAGAGAAATGAAGCTGGATTAAAGAGGGAAATCCTCTGCCCTGAAACCCACCTGGAGATGAGCCTTTCTGAATTTAAGTGAATCTGGTTGCTAGGCTTCTCCTTGAAGCCTTTATATCTTGGTAGGACCTGCTATATGATATATTCTGCTGGCATAGACACTGAGAACCACAGTTCTTCTCTAGGCTATGATAAAGCTTCAGAGAATGACTTTAATGAAGGTTCCCTATAGTGTGAACTTTAAAATACAAAACAAAATCTTTTTGAAGTTACATAAATGGGGGAGGGGCAGAGTCAAGATGGTAGAGAAAAGGCAGAGATCTAAGCTGTCCTTAAAACCCCTCCAAAAAGCTTTCAATAATGCCTCAAAACAAATTCTGGAGCAGCAGAACCGACAAAAGGATGGGATGGAAAAGTTTTCCAGCCAGCTCAATACAACTTAGGTCAGTAGGAAATGTCTTTTGCACCAGGGTGTGAATGGAACACAGTTCATTGCAATCTGTGTCCCACAAAAAAAGCAGGAGGCCTTTGGGACAGCTGAATCAGTGATGATTTCCAGCCCTCTCAGTTCACAGATGGTAAGAGGGTCAGAGAACTTGCCAGAAGATTACAAGGGTCCTTTTGCTAACACCAGAAGCAGGACTCTGTTGCATTGCTCACATTTTGATTTGGGTTGCGATCCTGGGTCTTAGTCCCAAGGGTAGGGGGAATACTAGTATACCAGAGCTTGTAGCTGTAGAGGAGCTAGGAACCTGGTCACAGTTTCAAGGTGGAAAGGAGTAGTTTTGCTCATTCACAGTTGAGACAACAAGTCAGGAAAGTAGTAAATACATCTCTCCAGACATCATACCATTTTGCAACAACTAAAAATTTGCAGGTCCCCAGAATTTACTCTGAAACAGGTGGACAAAAAACTTGAAGTTTGGGACAATGCCCCCTCAACGCTGGAAGCACAGTCCTACTTTAGCAAAAAGTTAAAAGTCAAGAAATAGACCAGAAAATGAGTAGAAAGCAGAAAAAAAGATTGTGACTATAGAAAGTTACTATGGTGTCACAGAGAATCAAAACACATATTCAGAAGAACAAAGTCACAACCACTGTATCCAAAGACTCAAAGAAAGGTATAAATTTGTCTCAGGCCATGGAAGAGCTTAAAAAGGATTTTTATAATCAAGTAGGAGAGGGAGAGGAAAATTGGGAAGGAAAATGAGTGATGCAAGAAAATCATGAGCTCAGGGAGCCAAGATGGTGGCATAGAAGCACCAAGCTTCTGCAGCTCCCACATAGCCACCTCAAATACGCATAAAATATGACTCTAAACAAAGTTTAGGGCTCCAAAACTCACAAAAATAAGAAAAACACATCTCCCACTGAAGGCAGCTTGGCAGGAAGAGCTCATCACAGCACCCTGGGAGCTGAAACCAGCCCAGACTGAAACCACGGCTTGGCCCTGAGGTGGCCAGGATGACCCATAGCTGGAGCCTTCAGGAGAGTGGATCGGCAGCAGCTGTGGCAGTTTCCAGAATTATCAAGCCATAAGAAGCAAGGACAAAGTGAAAGGTCAGTGAAACTCAGCTAAATTTTGGGGGAGAAAAGCAGTCCAGCCAAACTGCCTCCAGGGCAAAGAAGTGGCAGAAGCAGTGGCCTTGCAGCTGCCTCCACATGGCTGCTTTAGACCTCCCAGCCTGCAGACTGCAGGGTGGCCAAGTGATCGTTCAGAGGCTAAGTGCTCTTGTGCTGAGTGGCCTGGATCCAGATTGTGGTCTTGGGGGGTGGTCCTGAGGTGTGTTTTCAGTGAGCCAAAGCTGGTGGGGGTTGCAAAAAAAACAGCAGCCTCCCAATAGCTCAGGCAGCTGTGAAAACCACAGTGATTTGGGAGAGAGCTCTCCCCTCTGGAAGCAGAGTTCCACAGAGCTAAAAAATCAAGCAATTGACTGGCAACATGAGCAGCCAAAGGAAGCAAAGTAAGAAGAGCAACTGAACTTTAGATTCCTTCTTTGGGGACAAAAAGGATCAAAGCATGGAATGGGAGGAAGACAACAAAGTCAGAACTACCACACCGAAAGCTTCCAAGAAAAATGAAGACTGCCTACAAGCCATAGATCAGCTTAAGAACGATTTTGAAAACCAAATAAGAGAAGTGGACGAAAAATTGGGAAGAGAAATGAGAATGATGCAAGAAAATCATGAAAAGAGAGTCAACAACATGACAGAAGAAAATAACACCTTAAAAAATAGATTAACTCAAATGGCAAAAGAGGCCCAAAAAGCCAATGAGGAGAAGAATGCCTTAAAAAGTCAACTTTGCCAGATGGAAAAAGAATCTAA
>JAQQSU010002955.1:0-14519 GCA_028627135.1 Pseudochirops cupreus
AAAAAAAAAGCATAGAGCACTGCTTCTGGAGTTAGGAGGACCTGAGTTCTAATCTGGCCTCAGATAGTTACTAGGTATGTGACCCAGGGCAAATGGTAAGGGAATTTAAAGATCTTCCCTGCCCCTTAATAAGCCTAAGGGAACTTGAGGACCTTCCCTGATTTGAAAATGTACTCTACACCCTAATAGGCTGAATGTGGTCACATGGAGCCTGTGGCAAGAGGCCTGTTTTTCAGGAACACCCACACCTCATTACTTTGTGACTGGGCAGTGGATCATGAGGGTTGTAACGTTCTCTGATCCTGAAGAGGGCTGTATATATACCCTGATGTGAGGTTTTGCTTTGGGGCTCACTCATGGGAAGAGTTGTGTGATTTGGCTAGATAAGACTCTGGGCAGCCATTGAGCCCCCTGGCTTTGAAAACCCAGATGTTGGGCTTCTCTCTCTGGTAACTAACTGTGTAGGTATATGATAGTCAGACAGATAGAAGGTCTGTCTGTTCGTCTGCTGAATTGTGTTATTTTCTCTGTATTCTTTGTCTGCTTGTAACTTCTGTTTGTATTCTTTTGCCTTCTATTTTTTCATTTGTTTGGATGTGTTTAATAATATCTTGATTTTTTATAAAGTCATTTGCTTCCATTTGCTCCACTCTAATTCTGAAGGAATTATTCTCCTCAGTGAGTTTTTGAGATTCTTTTTCCATCTGGCAAATTTGACTTTTTAAGGCATTCTTCTTCTCCTCATTGGCTTTTTGGGCCTCTTTTGCCATTTGAGTTAATCTGTTCTTTAAGGTGTTATTTCCTTCAGTCAGGTTGTTGACTGTCTTCATTATTTTCTTACATCATTTTCATTTCTCTTCCCAATTTTTCCTCTACTTCTCTTATTTGGTTTTCAAAATCCTTCTTGAGCTGATCTATGGCTTTTAGGCAGTCTTCATGTTGCTTGGAAGCTTTTGGTGCGAGTGTTCTGAGTTGTCTTCCTTCCGTTCCATACTTTCATCCTTTTTGTCCCCAAAAAAGGATTCTAGAGTTCAGTTGCTGTTCTTACTTTGCCTACTCATGTTGCCAGTGAAAGTACTTGATTTTTTAGCTCTGTGGAACTCTGCTTCCATGGGTGAAAGCTCTGTCCCAAAATGCTGGGTTTTTTGCAGCTGCCGGAATTACTGGGAGGCTGCTGGAGCCCTCACCAGTTTTGGCTCACTGAAAACACACCCAAGAACCACCACCCAAGACCACAATCTGGATCCAGGCTGCTCAACACAAGAGCACTTAGCCTCTGAACAATTGCTTGGCCCCCCTGCAGTCTGCAGGCCAGGAGCTCTGAAGCAGCCATGTGGAGGTGGCTGCAGGGCCGCCACTTCTGCCGCTTCCTTGCACTGGAGGCAGTTTGGCCGGGCAGCTTTTCTCTCCCAAATTTAGGTGACATCCACTGACCTTTCACTTAGTCCTTATTTCTCATGGCTTGATAATTTTGGAAACCGCCATAACTGCCACTGATCCACTCTCCTGAAGCTCCAGCTGTGGCTCATTCTGGCTCCCTGGGCCAAGCCACGGTTTCACGCTGGGCTGGTTTTGGCTCCCTACATGCTGTGCTGAGCTCTTTGTGCCAAGCTACCTTCAGTGGGAGATGTGTTTTTCTGTATTTTCATGTGAGTTTTGTAGCTCTGAAATTTGTTTAGAGTCATATTTTATGGGTATTTGAAGTGGCTATGTGCGAGCTGTGAAACCTTGCTGCTTCTACGCCGTGATCTTGGCTCCGCCCACCATTAAGATATATACTACATAAAATAGATGAATAATAACAAAAAAGGAGAAAAGGGGACAAAGTTTTTCATAGAAACCTTATAGAAAAAAACTAACACACACTAGTTTCTATGTTAGTGAGACACAGTTCGTGCTTTTAAAAGAAGCTTATATCCAAATGGAGGGTAGATATTGCATATTCACAGATAAGTAAATACAAGTTATGCAAAAATCCTCAATGGTTTCAGACACAAAAAACCAGCAACAACTAGGAGAATTAGCCAAGGTTTAATGAAGTAGGTCACATTTGAGATGTGCTTTGAAAAGGAGAATTTACGGGTTTTGAGAGGTGGTGATTGTGGTGGAGGATTGGGAAGAGAAAGAAGGAGGAAGGAAGAGATAAATGGGAAGGGCATAAGGTGTGGGAGGGACAGAGAGAGAGAGAGAGAGAGCCAGAGCCAGAAACATTTGAAGCATGTAGGAAGAGCCTGCGGCAAAGATGTGAAGATTAATGATGGAATGTCATATCCAAAGAATTGCAAGTAGCTCAATTTGACTGTAGTGTAGAGAGTATGGGGGGGGGGGGAGGGAAGTAAAATGTGGGAGCCAGATTAGGAAGGGCTTTAAATCTCAAACAGAGGAGTTTACATTTCATCCTATTTGCAATAAGGAGCCATAGAAGTTTCTTGAGCAAGAGAATGACAGCTATCAGAACTGTACTTTGTAAATATTAATTTGGCAGCTTTGTGAAGAATGGATTAGAGGGAGGAGTATTGAGGGTAGAGAGGGATTAATTCAAAAACTATTGGAATAGTCTAGGTGAAAGGTAATAAGAGACTGGACTAACATTGTTCTAGTGTGAGTGCAAAGACATGGATAGGTACTGTGAAATTTAGATGATTTATTGATTAATGATAAAGAGTTATAGTTAATCACTGGAATCAGTAATTGGTCAGATTTTGATTCGATTGTATAGGCCTCAGTGGTGGAGCTTCTAAGAGTTTATGTTCCTCAACCTTCTGGATTACAGCCAGGGCTGAGTGCCCCAGAGGGGAGGAGGAAGATAAGAAAAATGAGACAACCTAGTCATCTTATGTTTTTACCTTCCACTGGGTCTCTCTCTTGCTGGGTGATGCTTGACACAGCACTTTCCAGAGAATGTTTGCCTACTCTTTGTTTTCCCTATTGCCATGAATTTTGGAGATTCCCTTCTTGTGGAGTAATTATGATTGAGCAAAATGTAAATCCACCTCTGCTATAGACCAATCAAGATCTTAGTTTAGTTTGCATCAGTGTACCTTATGTAACCAACTAAATAAAAAGCTGCTCTGACTGTCAGATGGTCTTTGGCTACCAAGGAGCCACTGATATTGTTTATTGACAATTGCTAACAAATTGATCATCCTTGGAATTTTATGCCTCAGTTTCTTTTTATCACAGATTTTTATTGTGACAGTACTAGAAGCTGAAGAAGAAAATTGACAAGACTTGTCAACTTGTCAGCTGATTGGCTATAGAGTTGAGGGAGTGTGAGGATTCAAGGATGACTCCTGGCTATAAACCTTTGCATCAAATATCTCTGACGTCTGTTATCCAAAATCTATAGGGAATTTATATTCATCACATTTATTCATTTATCACTACACAAATGGTTAAAGGATAGGCACAGTTGAACCTTTCCCAACCTACGTAGACTTGTCCTTGGGCAACCGACTTATAGTTCATCAATATATGATGCTTTAAGATTTGCAAAGTACTTCACAAATATTATTTCTCCATCCTCACAACAGCCCTAGGAGGTAGATGCTATTATTCTTTCCATTTTACAGATAATGAAAGTGAGGAAAAGAGAGATTAAATGAGTTGTCCAAGGTCATATACCTAGAAAGTATCTGAGGTAAGATTTGAACATGTCTTCCTGACTTCAGGTCAAGCATTCTATCCATTGTGTCACCTAGCTTGTAATCAAAACCTTTCCAGCTTGATTGAGCATGCCGGTTTACATTCTAGTGACAACATGTTTAACTTAGCTGTCATGCCTCTCCACTTTGCAAGCATATCTGCTGATCTGCCCTTTTTATGGGCTCTTGCAGCTTCTTTGTGATTTTTTTCATCAATTAAACTTATGAGAAATGATAATAGAGTTCCATTTTCCTTTTTCAGGAAAAGAAACATATTGGATTAGAACTGGTTTAATTGCAGACCTTGTCCTCTCAGCTTTATCCTTCTGATTTGGTTTTTACTTTTACCTTTGCACTATCTAGTTGTCAATCTGACTACATATAGTCTTATTGTACCCAGCTGCAGTGATTGCTAGATCTGAAACCATTCCTTTCTTGTCTCATAAAATGCTGTTAATTTCATTTTGGTGATGTCATTAGGTACTTGCCACATGCAGTAACTTCCAAATGTCTTCTTAAGGAAAGAATTCACTCTATTCAGCACGAGGCTTCTGAGTAATCTGTAAGCTTTTGTCCTCTTTTGTTTCTTGATCACAAACCATGTTTCCCAGAATAGTTTAACATCCTCTTTTGTGCTCACTTTTGTATTGAAAACCCTTTCCAATCTGTTTCCAGTTTATCTCTCCAAGTTTACCTTACCTCATTCTCCCTTCACACCTTCTTTTCTGAAGCTTGAGTGTTCAATTTTTGGCTCCTTAAACTCAGCGTTCCATCTTCTACATAGAATGTCTCCCATATCCGGGTTAGACATCTGTCTTAGTATCCTAAATACCCCTCTCATATGCAGTCCTCTGGGAAACCTTTCCTGATCTCCTTGTTATTGGTACTTTCACCATTCTTAAATTATACTGTGTATTATTATCTACTTGTAAACTCACCTGTCCACCAACAGATAGTTAACTTTTCAAGGGATGTTTACATTTTGTCTTTATATCTTTGGTACCTAGAACAGCATGTGGCACAAGGTAGACACTTAAACGCTTATTGGATTGGACTGGATTATGCCATATCTTCCATTAATTTAAAGAATTTTGTCAGGGTCTTCATAAAATTTTTTGTAATTACTAAGTACTGGTTGGCACTTTGAAATCACAAACTAAATTTTAATTTTTTTTACCATTTGTAGTAGATTCACATGATACAGCATTTATAAAGTTTCACAAACCTTTCTGTGGGAGATAAATGTTTTTTAATTATCATTTTCATCATCATCACCGTCATCATTATTGTTGTTCATAAATTGTTTAGTTGTATAACTTCTGAACAATCCTAGAATAGATAACCCAATTTCTCAAGGGACAATGATTTTTCTTGTTGTCTTTGGGCACTTGACCAAATAAACTCATTCATTTGCCTCTCTCTAGATAGCTTATTTAGTTTCAAATTCTTTAGTCTTCTCATTCATTTACATTTATAATGTCAGTATGAATGTGGTTTAGTTTTTCTAGTAACTGTGTCAGCTTATCTAGTCATGTGTCATTTTTATTGAACAAAGATTAGTTATTGAGTGTAACATGAATTAAAATTTTTACAGGGTCTAAGCACTGTGTATTCTTAGCATTATCAGCCACTTTTTTGTCACTGTTATCAGCTCAGGATAAATAACTAGGTGCCACAAAAGGCTAGGCACCTATTTTGGAGGGTCACTTTATAAGTTGCTACGTCCAAAAAACATTCACCTTCCTACAGCCAACCCTTTGGTGACTAGTCACTTGGGCTATTCATCTGCTATATCTTATCCTCTTGGACAATCCCATTTTTAAAATCATCATTATTAGAAATATGTCCTGTTTAGTGTGTATATTTATATGTGCATGTGTATGTACACACATGTACATACACATAAAATCTACGTATATTGATCCTTATATGTTCAGGCAGGTGAGTAGCACAATGGATAGAGCTCCAGTACTGGAGTCAGGAAAACCTGAGTTCAAATCCAGCCTCAAATACTTTCTAGCTGTATGACCCTGGGCAAGTCACTTAATCTTGTTGTCCTTAGTTTCCTCATCTGTTAAATGAGCTGGAGAAGGAAATGGGAAACTATTCCAGTATCTTTGCCAAGAAAGCCTCAAATTGGGTCAGGGAGAGTCAGATGTGACTGAAATGATTGAACAACAATTATATATGTAATATAAAGCTATTTATGTGGTATAGCAGATGAAGCAATTGACCTGGTAGTGTCAGTTCAAATCCTGACTTAGACACTTAGCATCTCTGTGACTTTGGGTAAGTCATTTGACCTGTATACCTCACTTTCCTCATCAGCAAAATTTAAATAATAATAGCTTTCCCTCCTAAGGTTGTGAGGATCAAATGAGACAATATTTGCAAAGCACTTTGTAAATCTTAAAGCACTCTGTTAATGCTATTATTATTGTTGTGGTGGTAGTAGTAGTAGTAGTAGTAGTAGTAGTAGTAGTAATTAGTAGTAAGATGATTCTTCTAATTAGTAATGTTTGAGTTCTTGCCATGATACTCGAAAGATGTATGACCATAAGCAAGTCATTTCACCTTTCAGTCCAAATTTTTTCCTTTGTAAAATGGCGATCAAGAATCAGAATGGCATAGTGGAAAGAGAACTAGACTCAGATTCCAGAAGCCCCGAGTTCAAGCCCTGTCTCTGACACATTCTAGTTGGATTCCTCTGGGCATTACTTTAATGCTAACTGGCCCCATCCTAAGATTATAGATTTAAGCAGTTACTAAGTTAAAGAGGGAATGTCCTAAATGGGAATTCACTGCACTGATGAAATTATAGGTGAAGGACAATAAACTAAGGATAATTCAGTTCAGAATCAGGATATGGTGTGTCTAGGGTGAAGAACAGCAAGGAGACCAGTGGTACTAGATCGCAGAATATGGGGGAGGGAGAGAGTAAGGTTGTCGCTCAGTTATTCCAGTCATATCTGAACCTTTGTGACCCCCATTTGGTGTTTTCTTGGCAAAGATACTGGAGTGGTTTGCTATTTCCTTTCTCCAGTGGATCCAGTGGGTCCATTTTTTTAGGCAGAGGTTAAATAACTTGTCCAGGGTCACATAGCTAGGAGATGTCTGGGACTTTGAACTCAGATCATCTTGTCTCCAGGCCCAGTGCTCTAGCCTCTGAGCTACTGGCTATCTCAGGGTGGGACGGGAAGGTTATGGAAGGCTTTAAAAGCCAAACAGAGGGTCTTATATTTGAGCCTAGAAGCAATAGTCACTGCCATTGACTGAATTGAGGTAGAGTAATATGGCCAAAATTGTACTTTAGGAGAATCAATTTGATAGCCAAGTACACAGAGATAAGGCAGGAAAACCAATCAGTAGTCTGTTGCAGTAGTCAAGATATGAGATAATGATAGCCTGGATCAGGGTAATAGTGGTGTCAGAGGACAGAAATGTGTGAGACATCTTGTGAAGGTAGAAAGGACTAGAGTTAGCAACTGACCAAAAATGGGTGGGTAAGTGAAGAACCAAGGATGGCACTAGGGTTGTGAACCAGGCTGTATGACTAGGAAGATGTCATACTCTATGCAGTAGTAGGGAAACGCCAGGATATTGGGCTAAATCTAAAAAGATGAAATTCAGTAATGATTAAAGTGAAGTCTTAGACTTAGGTATAAAAATCCACTTTACAAGTACTGGATGGGGAAAGAGTGATTAGACAGCAATTATTCTGAAAGTATTCTATGAGTTTTAGTTGGCTACAAATTCAAAATGAGTCATCAGAGTGATATCGCAGCCATGTGACATTAGGCTGCTTTAAGAGGGGCAGAGCTTCCAGAAATAGAGGTGACTGTCCCCTTTCACTGTTCTTAGCAGACTACATGAGGAGGAGGATGTTCAGTTCTGGAAATTTCAATAAGGATTTTGATGGAGGCTGTAGTGTTTCCAGAGGCAGACAGCCCAGATGGTGAAGAGCCTTACGTCCATGTTATGTAAGGATCACTTGAAAGAGCTGAGGATATTTGACATGATGGAGAGAAGACGCAGCTGGAACATGATAGTTTTCTTCAAATATGTAAAGGGCTATTATTTCTAAGAAGATTAGACTTATTCTGGTTGGTCAAAGAGAACTGAATTAGTATCCCTAGGTAGAAGTTACAAAGGCAAATTTATGCTTAATATCAGGGGAAAGTTCAGCCTCTAACAATTAGAGTTATCCAAATGTAGAATGGGCTACATTGAGAGATTGTGAGTTCCCCCTCTTTGGAAGGCTTTTAAATAGAGATTGGATAGCCACTTATCTGGTATGTTTTAGTGAGGGTTCCCATTTTGTATGGGTTAGAGTAAATGGCTGCTGAGTTTCCTTCCAGTTCTTAAATCCTGTGATTCTATGAAGTATAAGGTGGTTTGAAGAAGAGGTTATGATTAACTACTGGGGAAATCAGGGAAGGTTTCATGGAAGAAGTGACACATGAGCTGGTTCTTGATAATATTTAAATCCTCACTTAAGGGACTTTCTAAAAATTGGAAGTACTATAATGCTCTTGTTATATATCATAAAACATTCTTTTATTTTTTTTTCCCCTTAAGTAAAATGTTCCTCAGTGGTCAGGGTGCTAGGATCACGGGCTTCTCAAGTGAAAATTTCCCAAGGTTTTTGGATGGAAATTAAGGTATCCCAAAGGAGAAGTTTGAAAGGATCATAGGATATTTTGGGTTTCTTTCTGTAACAAGGGTTTTTTATATAGATTACCAACATCATTGGGGATTGATGCCAAAGGAAATGTTCACATTCACCAAATCTCATCACCATGACATATCTTTGGTGCTACAGTAGAGACGTTAATATCTTTCCTTCTTCATGTTTTCTGGAAGTGTAGACTGTTTCAAATTTATGTTAGTTATATTTTTAGTTTACATTCCATTTCATCAGAATTCTATCTAAATAAGTTCTGTGCATGAAATGTAAAAATCTGAGACTCATTAATTCATGATTAATATAAATTTGTATGTAATTTAGCTTGTACATTGTCTTGATTAAACTGTTCTGTTTTTTTAACTGGAAATGTTAACAATCTGCATTACATAGTATAATTTTCTCTCTTATTTACATATGTAGACACATGAAATCAATTCCTTTAGTTTTACTTTGTCTACTAGAGCAATATCCATTAGAATTTTGCTTTTTTAAAACTAATTTTATGGGAAAGAACACATCATGTTTGTCATTCACTGATGGGAACAAAAGTTGTGGGATGCAGGAATTGGTAACAGCCAATTTTTTAAAAAAACACAAACAATGACAGTAATTAGCTGATGATGCTCTAGAAAAAGAATCCGGAAGTGCTGGCATCAAATGTGGTGACAGTAATTCCATCTGTTATCTCTTTAGGAACATATGTTTGCTCCAGGTAGGTCATCAGCTTGTCACATATAATGAATGGCAAATATATTGATTAGCCCTGATCTACGACATAGAGGAGGGACCTAGTCTTTCCTTTGTAGGTCATAAGATTTAGAGTTAGAAGTCATCTTAGAGTTTATCTGATCAAATCTCATTTTATCTATGAAGAAGCTAAGACCCAGAGAGAAGGTACAAAGGGGAACCAAGTATTTTAATTCAGATTCCCTGACTCTAAATCCAGTGCCCTTTAAAAAAATACTTTTAGTTTTTAAATCATCTCTCCCCATCTTTCCCAGAGAAATCTTCTATAATAAACTATGAAGAAAGGAAGAAGGAAAGAAAGAAAAGGTTCTGCAAAACTCAACAATGTATCAAACAAGTCAGACAGGTAATGTCAATAGGCAGGACCTCACATACATGGTCCCTTTCTTCTGCAAAGGAACAGGAAACAAGAGTGTATTCTCATATCTTCCTTTTGAACCAAGGTTGGCCTCATTTCAGTTCTGAAGCATTCAGTTTTGAGTGTTTTGTTATCATTCTTTTGAAATTATATTGTTGTAGTGTTCTGAATACTGTCTTGGAATCAAATCAGATAATATTTGTAAAAGTCCTTAGCACAGTTCCTGGCACATAGTAGATACTATTTACTTATTCTCTTCCCTTTTCCTTCACTCAATTCACTTTGCACCAGTTTCATTATGTCTTTCCATTTTTCTTTGTAGCCATCACGTTTATTTTTCTAGTACAGTAATATTCCATTGCATTCATGTACCACAATTTCTTTAGTTATTCATCTTTGCATGGGCATCTACTTTATTTCCCACTTTTTTCCTGTCCCAAAAATGTGGATAGAAATATTTTTATGTCTAAGAGACTTTCTCTTCATCATTGACTTTCTTGGGGTATATGCCTGGCAGTGGTATCACTAGGTCAAAGTGCATTATCATTTTAGTTACTTTCTTTGTTTAAATTGATTTCCAGAGTGATTGTAACAATTCACTTGTACAACAACAGCAATGCATGAGTGTGTCTATCTTTCCACAGCTCCAATACTGACTTCTCTTAACTTTTGATATCCTTACCAATATTGTGGGTATGGGGTGAAGCCTCAGGATTGTTTTGATTTTCACTTATCTTACTTTTCATTTCATATGTGACTAATTGTTCTAAGTTTTTTTCTGTTGAAACCTATTCATATTATTTGATATGATCCATTGGAAAATGGCTTTTGATTTTATATTTTTGTTAGTTGCCTATAAATTTTGGATAGATGATCCTTATCAGAGACATTGGATACAAAGAAATTCTACCCCGATCAACCACTTTCCTTCTTTTCCTAGTTGAATTTACTTTGTGCAAAAATTTTGAATTTTACATTTTCAAAATTACCCATTTTGCCTTTTAAATTGCCACTATTGCTTGTTTGGTTAGAAATTCCCACTCTTCCCCCTATCCTACCTACTCCATTACCCTACCTCCAATTATGAAAGATATATGATCTGTTTCTATTTTAATTTTTAATGAATGATTTTTGATATTCAAATCACATTTCTATTTTAATTTATTGTGGGATGTGATATAAGATGTTAATTTAAACTTAATGTTTGCCATACTACTTTATAGTTTTTCCACCTGCTCTTATCAAAAAGGGATTTCTTTTCCAGATCTTTATGTCTTGGGGTTTGTCAATCATTGGTTTATTGAGTCCATTTCTTCAAGATTTGTCCTCATGTAATCTGTTCCATTGACCTACTTTCCTATTTTTAAAAATCAGCATCAAGTAAATGGCTTTGGTGATTATAGCTTAATAATAGAGTTCAAGGTTTTGAAGTGCTCCTTTCATCACAGCCTTTTTTCTTGATTCAATATATTTGTACCCTAAGATAAATTTTATTATAACTTTTTCTAACTCTATAAAATAACTCTTTACTCATATGACTAGCATAGCATATATCTAAAGGTTCACTTTGCTGGTATTCTCATTTTATTTTGTTGGCATGGTCCAGCCATCAACTATTTATGTTGTTCTTTATTCCTTTAAGAGGTATTTGTAACTGAATCTATTCAAGTATTGAGTGTGCTTAGGTTGACTACTATATAGTTTATGCCTTTTGTACTTATTTTAAATGGCACTTTCTTTTTTTATTACTTCCTGGATTTGTTATTATTATATAGGAATGTTATTGATTTTTGTAGGTTAATTTTATCGCCTGCAACTTTGCCGAAGTTGTTAATCTTAATAATTAGTTTCTGTGCTGATTCCCTATGATTTTCTAAGTAAACTATCATGTAGTCCACCAGTAGGGATAGTCTTTTCTCTTTTACACTCATCTTTATGCCTTTAATTTCTTTCTCTTTTTTAAAATTGTTATTGCCAAAGTTTTTCAAACTATGTCAAACAATGGTGGTAGAAAGGTGCTTTATTTTAAAAAATGAACTTTGTTACCATTCTGTTCAAAGTGCCAGAATAATTTCTAAAAAGAGTTTATATTGAAAATTTCTGCAGAAGCAGCTTTAGGTTTTTTAAAAAAAATCAATTCCATATTCTTCTTGGTCTTCAGTTTATCTAGTTTTCTAATTTTCCCCTTTTGTACTTATTTTGAGCATGCTATTGTTAGCTTTCTAACATTTAAAATCTATCTTTCTGATCAATAAAGCTGTTTTCTTATTTTGTTAATGTTTGTTTTAAGGATATAATAATTTCGCTTAGAATACCTTTAATTTTATCCCACAAGTTTTGGAAATTTGTCTCATAATTTTTACTGTATTTAAACTATTTGTTAATTGTGTCTTTGAATTCCTTTTAATCCTTCCATTATTTAGGATTTCAATATTAAGTGTGATTCTACTTGTGTCTTTTTTCATGTACCCTCTGAATTAATCAGTATTTTTATGACATTATAGCCTACAGAGGATATATTTAGTGTTTCTCATTTTCTAAAGCAGTTATTTACATTTTCTCTGCATTTAGGGCATGGTCTATTTTTATAAAAAGTTCTATGTGGTGCTAAGAAATATGTGTATTCTTTATTGGTCCCATTCAGATGGTGTCATAAATCTCTTAGCTCTCAATTCTACAACATTTTTTTTTCAGATCTTTATTTTCCTTTTTTTGATTTTTCACTTAGATTTGCCCAGTTCTGAGAGAGGAACATTACAGCCTGCAACTATTACTGTGTCTTTTTCTTTTTCTCTTTTTCTAGATCCTTAACTTTTGCTTTGTGAATAACATTGCTAGGCATTTTGGTAATATAAATTTATTTTTATTTTTATTTTTTTGCTTTTTTTTTTTTTTGGAGGGGAATTGGGGTTAAGTGACTTGCCCGAGGTCACATGGCTAGTTCTTGTGTTAAGTGTCTGAGGCCAGATTTGAACTCAGGTCCTCCTGACTCCAGGGCTGTGCTCTATTTGCTGCACCAACTAGCTGCCCCGGTAATATAAATTTAATATTAATTTTCCATGGTTTCTTTCAGTATAATATGATTTCCTTGATTATCTTTTGATTATTGGGAATATTTATTTTTGCTTTGTCTGATATTTTGATTGTGTCTCTTGTGTTTTTTTAGATACACTAGATAGATACTAAATTAGTTCCAGCCTATAACTTTTATTCTGTGTATATCTTTGATTTTTAGCATAATATTCAGCACTTTTATGGCAATATTCCCTTACATTCATGTACCACATTTTTTTTTGCCGTTCCTGAAATAATAGGCATCTACTTTAAAGTCATTTGCTTCCATAAGAAAGTACTGCTATAACTATTTTGGTATCTTTCTTATGACCAGTGACTTCATTGGGATATGTACTAATTAATATTGATTTTTTAAAAGTTTTTTTTTTGCCCTTCTTGTTTTAAGTTAGTTCTTTGTACCCACGATCATTTTGCTTGAATTACATTGAGGTAGCTGTGTACCCACAGGTTGCCTTATCCCACTCACCTTGCTTCCTATTTGTGAATTTCTAGAGTCCATGGCAAATACATCTCTCCAGCATAAGGGGACATGCTCCCTGAAGCTGCCACTATCCTTATGTCACCTTTGGGCATATTTTATAGGTGCCTCTGCTCTTGTTGGCAGCTGTCACTCTAAGAGACACTTGCACTGCCCTTAGTAGGTACTGCTACTGCTGATCTGTAGCTCTGATGACCAAAAGGGCTTCAGGATCTCTTGAACTTAGCAGGTCTCTTGGACACTTCCATTCTGAATGTTCATTTTCCTAAGCTCAGGAAAGAAAAAAAAAACACTAAGAGATAGTGGCTGTATGTTCATGATCATCATAAGTGGGTAGCAGATGGGGCAGCCATCTTTACTTTTACCCAGTTCTCAGAGTTAGTTCAAAATAGTAGTGCCTACTCATAGTTATAAAGGAAAATAAGTGATAGGATTACAGTCCATCCATTTTGTTCACTCAGTCCTGACTCAGTAAATCACGAGTTCTCATGATTCATTGGTTCTTTGGCATGGTAGTGAGAAGACTTTTTGTCTTCACACATTAGTGTGTGATGATAGTCACTTGTAGCCAGTCATGTGTAACAAAATCCCAGTTCCCCCAAGATTCCATGTTGTTACTAGGACAGGAACCATGACGGGAATATCTGTGCATGCTTGAAGGAATTGTCTCAATGGCCCGCTAAATCTATACTATGTTCTCCCCTCCCCCATCCATTAAATCTTTACCATTGTCTACTGAGGTATCTTTTGTATGCAATGATTTTTGCCCATATCTCTAATGCAGGAAAGTTTTCTGGGGTCATAGGGAGGCTCAAACACTGTCATTTCAAATGTTTTGCTACTTTCTTTGTACTAAAGAGTCTGATAAAAGCCACAAATATATCCTAACTTATATATAGAAATTACAGTCATGCAGTTGCAACAACTTAATCCTAAATTGTTTTTAAAAGTAATTGATAATGAAAAATGGCCTGAAATGTCATTGGCATTGAATATAATCATTTTATATAATTTAACAGATATAAATCTATTCCATGATAAAGAGAACAAAAAAGTTCAACAAGTGATTTAGTCAGCAAACATTTGACTTGCTTATCAAGCAGCAAGATGGCAGTAAAGTCAGCATTGGTTTAGAATATAAATTTATTCGTAAAATCTTACAAAGAAGAACAATGGATTATTATGAATAGTATTGTCTCAAAGAAGCAATGGAGGTTAAAACTGTTTTAAAGGATGTTTAGGGATAGTTCCAACTAAGCTACTCCATTCCTGGTAGCATTTAAAGATGAGATTAGTACCATAAACAGAAGAGAAATGGGAAAAAGATTCACAAGGAATTTCTTAATGAATTGTTTTCATTATCTGGGACTATCAAACTTTCACATGTGTCCTTTAACATCGGAGTTTTAGATGTGATTATAGGTAGAAATGGTACTGTAGAGAACAAGGTTGGGAAAAACAGCCAAATTGGGCCAGGTGTACTAAGACATCATTGGTTTAGGCAGTACATTTGTTTTTTTTTGTTTGTTT
>JAQQSU010002956.1:0-14518 GCA_028627135.1 Pseudochirops cupreus
TGGTTTTGGGACTCAGTCTTCTGGTATTTAAATGAATGCACTATCTATATTTCTTATGTAGAGAGCCTGTTCCATTTTGTGATTAATAACTATATCAGCATATTTATAGTTACTGTAGGCATTGTGAATACTGCATTGCTCATACAAGCTTGTTCAGTCATTCCCCAATTGATGAGCACCCACTCAGTTTCTAAATCTTGACCACCACAAAAAGAGCTGCTATAAATATTTTTGTATCGTGGGTCCTTTTCCCATTTTTGTGATCTCGTTGGAATACAGCCCTAGAAGTGGTATTTCCGGGTCAAAGGGTATGCAGTTTTTTGGCCCTTTGGGCATAGTTTCAAATTGCTCTCCAGAAAGATTGGATCAGTTCACAACTCTACCAACAATGCATCAGAGTTCCAATTTTCCTACATCTTCCCCAACATTTATAATTTTCCTGTTTCATCATTCTAGTCTGACAGGTGTGATGTGGTACCTCAGAGTTTCTTTGATTTGCATTTCTCTAATCAATAGTGATTTAGAACATGTGTTATATGACTATAGATAGATTTAATTTCTTCATCTGAAAATTGCTAGTCAGATGGTTTCCGAAGGGCATGAGGGAGTAATGTGATCACTTCCAGCCCCCAAGCCATCCGCTATTAATTAGCTTGGTGTGGGCACCTCCCAAGAGGGACTCTACTTCTGTTTGACCCTATGGACAGAGAGCCAGCTTGAACTAAGTCCTCCCCAGGGGACAAAGTTCCTCTTATTGCTTTCTAAGCAAAGTTAGGCGTGATTTAGTCTACATGGGGAGACAAAAACAGGGGGAACTTGATTGAGATGGATTTTTTGGTTTTGTAGCTAAGAGAGGAGTGGGATCATCTCTGTTTGCAGGTCAACCCACTTACCAATCAGGATTGTTTTGCATTTACCAGGGAAGGTCCAAATGATGTACAGGTCAATCAGAAGGAACACACTTAGGTTTAAAAGACCCTGTCAGTGCTCACTCCAAGTCTTTGGTTATCAAGAGGGCTATGACCCATTTTATTGGTTACTGTTAACCTACCTCATAAATTGATAGTGCTAAGAACTTTGTCTCAGAAGTTTTATTGGAACACCCATCCTTTACCATCAGGTAGCATGCCTCTATTAATAAGTAATATTTTGCTCAGAGAATTGTCTCAATTTATCCTCTTATTAAATTTCATTCAGAACAGTAGTATATTGTGACTAGTTTTGTATATAAGTAAGAAAGAATTGGGCACAAATTCCACCTCTGAGACCTATTAGTTTCATTACCCTTGGCAAGTCACTTAACCTCTATAAGCCTTGATTTTTCTTTTACTTTTTAAAAATATAAGTAACTTAGTTCTTAAGATTACTATGAGATGCTAATGACATAATATGTGGTACCTACTTAGCAAAACTTAAAGTCTGAATAGACAACAGCTATAAATATTATCCTAGGTTACTCAGGTGATGTTCTTCTTACTTGTAAGGGAATCCTATCAATCTCTTGAAATTCTGGTGAACTCTAGGTTTCTAAAGTAATGCCCTAATTTTTCTCCTTCTCCCCATTGCCATCATGCCATTTGGTGTAGGGAACTTTCTCTTGTTTGATGTTTCAGCACAAATAGAGCTTTCCTCAGACAGTACCAAGTGTGTATGATCAGAGTCACTATCACAAAAATGGTCTAATTCTGATAGCAAAAGCTAGACTTATTTTTTAACTAAATAACCAAAATATATGTAACACCTATCCCCAAACCCATTGGTATTGGACTCTTCTTTTTAATGGAAATGAATGCCCTCTCCTGCATGAAGACAAGGGTTGAGTTGGCAAAAGACAAGAGCTTCAGTTTTTAGCCAGTCTCTTTTGCCAGGAGTATCTCTAAGGGAACTCAGCTAGTAAGAATCTTATTTAAGTGAGGAGTCAGCTTCCGGATTCAAGAAAGAAAATAGAAAAAAATCAATCCCACTTCAGGTTGCTATAAGATAACAATCTGGAAAGACATCTCCATCATATTCCCATTTCCAGTTTGCTTTACTAGAGATGTTATTGTCACCTTGGGTAACACCTACAACTCTCTCCCTTCATGAAGCTGAGTTGTCTTGCTCCTTCACTGTGTATTTTTTGGTATATTTTCTCCTTTGTATTCCTTCTTTGGTTTCTCTTTTACTGTGATTTGGATAAATGAGTTCTTTTGCTATTCTCTATTTGTGTTCATTGCCAACCTGTTATTAAATGGAGAAAGGATCAAGCCTTGTATATAGAGCTAGAGTCCCCCTTTCCCTCCAAACTGAGAATCTATTCAGACTTTAAATAGAATCAATCACAAAGTCTACATGAACAATATTTAAGGAAGCATTTGATTTGTGTTTGATTTCTCAGACAGAAGGCTTGTCTGTTGATTTGTATTACTTTGTCAGACAGAAAGTGAATTGAGATGATAATGTTGGCAATGTGTGTAAATATTGCTGTAGCTCTGTTAAGCTTTGTCTTCCTGGAAACAGAAGCTTTGAAGAGCTTGGAGTGGAGCAGTCCTGATAGCTGAGGTATGAAAGTGGAGTGGAGAGCTCTCCATGTGTGAGTCCAGGCAAGAGTCAGGCGAATCCAGATAAGAGTTGGGAGAGCTGCCTACCTGTGAATCTAGGCAAGAGTCAAGCGAATCCAGGCAAGATCTGAGAGCAGTCAGTGCATGGAAGAGAAGCTCTGGGGTTTGGAAGTCAGCCTCAAGTTAAGATGAAACAGGACTTTGCTTAGGTACTCTGTATTGACTGAAGAGATTGTGATTTACTGTGACCTAGGGGTAGGTGTTTAAGATTATATGGCCACCTTAGTAATATGTTGTTGTGTTATATTGTTGTGCAAGTTGTGTTTTAGTTTCTTGAATGTTTTGCTTTAGTTTTTTGGTGAATAAATAGAGAGATCACTATACTACGTGGTTAGATTCTTTTTTTTTTCTTTTTTGAGGGGGACAGGCAGGGCAATTGGGGTTAAGGTGGTCACATGGTCACATGCCCGAGGTCACATGGCTAATGTTAAGTGTCTGGGGCCAGATTTGAAATCAGGTCCTCCTGACTCCAGGACTGGTGCTCTATCCACTGTGCCACCAAGCCGCCCTGATATGGGATTAGATTCTTAAAAGTTATTCACAGCAGCAGTCCTCAAGAGAGCTTCTTGTGATTAGCTTTACACCTTGCCACATGTGAGTCTTACTACTCATGTGGGGCCCACTTTTCTTCTGTACGTAGGAGCCTCACTACATAGAGTTCAAAGTTTACATTTTAATTATTTTATCAAATGATTTCCAAGTTCAGATCACAATAAGATTTATACCTAACCCCTTAAGTAGATATGGAAGATTGTGAGTCATTTTTCAAATACTGACCACTATCTGTGATTTGGATATGATTTCCAATGACTGTTACTAAATTATTGTCACGTCATAAGATGAATAGGAGAAACCTGGACATCCAGGAATGATCTTACCAAAGACATTGAGATTTATGGCATTCAGTGCCATCCCTTCTTTTTGTTCTATCTTTTGATTTGAAATAGATAACTTAAGCTTGCTTTTTTTTTAAGATCCTTTTCTGTTGCATTTCTGAGAAACAATTAAGCTCTTTCATTCATCCAGTTCATTTCACTATGACCCTAATGACAATGAGGACATATAACCATGTGTCAAAGGGTATTACTTTTTCAGTTCAATATGGTTATCTCCAAACAAGTAAATTATTTCCATTCTCCAAGTTCAATTTCTTCCCTTATGCTTAATATATTTCTCCCCAAAGCATGTTTAATCACTTTTTAATGACAGATAATGTGAAGAAATTTCTAAATTATTAATCTTTTATGTGTTAGTTTGATGTATCCTAAGGAATAAAAGCAATAGGGAGTCAGTTTAGAGTCATCCATGCTTCCAGCAGTTTAAAAATAATTTTTAAATTTATAAGATGCTTTTAAAGGTGATTCCATTAAAGTCACAGTCTTTCATCCTAGTGTTAGTTCTATTTACAGCTCATAGAACATTCCCTTTTGAGAATCATTTCTTCTAGATTAATTTTTAAACCAAGCATGGCCTGGAAATAAGTTTAAATTATGAATGTGTGGGTTGGTTAGAAAATGACATCTTATAGAAGAACACATTTTCTGCTTGATTTGTATAAATAAAGCTAAAAAATATTTTCCCCAGAATCTTACTGATGTTAATAAAATAAAATAAAATAAAGAAATTATATAAAGAAAAATACCCATGTAATCTTCAAGAAGGTGGCAAAGTTTGCTTTTCCACATTTGCTTTCCTGTCCCCCAAGGGTCCAACCTTCATGGTAACACTTCCTTGATGAAGCCTACCATACTCACCCTAGCTTAAGGAATTTCATCCTCCTCAAATTTGCTAATCAATAGGCATGTTTAAGCGTTTACTAGGTACCAAGCATTGGGCTAAGATTAGGGATACTAACAAAAAAAGATACAATTCCTTCTCTCAATGAGTTTACATGCTTTTGGGCTTTTGTGGCATACTTTGGTATACATCTGACCTTACTATTTCCCTGGTTGGTTAATCAATTGATTGAGTCAGTAAATATTTTGGTAAGCAGCTATTGAGTGCATGTCATTGTACTATATAAATAGAGAGAGAGACAGAGAGAGAGAAAGAGAATAAAAGAGTCCATGGTGCCATAGCGCTTGACTTTTTTGGAAAAGAAAATATAAAGATAGCTAAGTTTGATATAAATTCCAATGTGATATCTTCTTGGTCAAAATAATAGGTTTGGGTACAGCTAGGTGGTGCACGGAATAGAGCACCAGTCCTGGAACTGGGAGGACCCGAGTTCAAATTCAGCCTAAGACACTACTAGTTGTGTGACCTTGAGCAAGTCACTTAGCCCCAATTACCCTATCTCGCCCCCCCAAAAAAAATAATAGGTTTGTAGACGAAGAGCTGAAAAGTATACTTTAGAAGACATTTAGTCCAATTCTTTTTATATCGCATTTAGTATTCTACATGATAAGTTACTTACAGAATGTCTTCTCTAACCTAATAAGGAATGCTTCTTCTAATTGAAGAGCCCCTTGAGAACAAAGATTTCCTTTCATTTTTATATTCCTCAGAGCTTGTTATACCATGTCTTGGTTGTTATAGGAGCTGGTGAAGGCATATGGCAGTTACTAGAAAAGATGCCTACTTTCCCTATCCAGAACATCACATGTGAAGAATCTTTGACTAGAAATATGGATTCAGCATAAGTGAATATCTCCAATAAGACAATTACTTCAAATAGACATATTTTAGGGAATAATCTGATGGATCACTCAAAATCATTGGCTAGTTATATTTTGTTCTTGTGGTATAAAGTGAGCAACATCCTAACTTTCCCATGCACAGGCAATGTAGGCTAGTTTTTTACTTTAAGCATATTGAAAATTCTGAAAACTTGATTATGGAGGGATGGAGAGGTGACATCTAATATCATGTGGTTATTGATGTCATTTCTTGGTCTCCTAAGTACAAAAGAACTTCTAGGAGGAGCTCCAGACATACTGTGCTGTGTGGCTGGTAGACTACAATGGGCAAAGCAGGCAGGAAAGTTTTGTTCAGCTGAATAAGCAAAGGATGTCCTCAGTGCAGATCCTTGTTGAAATTCTTATCCTACTGTAGATAAATAAATACCCCATTGTTAATGTTTTCTCCGTCATACCCCACCTAGAATCCTCTTCATCCTATAAGGTCATATAAGGCCTGGAACTCATACTTCATCAGGACCCTCTGCCCCCTGGGCCTCCTCTGATTGCAAAGTGGAGTGAAGGGTGCTTCCTTAAACCTCCATTTAAGGAGGAAGCCTATACTTATTTAGACTTCTCTATAATACTTGCATGTTGAGTGCCTTTACATCTTCCCTTTCTGTTTCATCTTCCTTCATTAAATTGTGATCTCCTAGAGAACCATCACTTATTTTTTCTTACTTTTGTCCTCAGAGCTTAGCATAGTGGCTGGCTCATAGGAGCTGCTTAATGAATACTTATTGGTTGAATGAATGAACAAATGACCTGAGAATGTCTTGTTTTATTTCACTATATAATAGAAACTACCAAGACAC
Source organism: Pseudochirops cupreus (assembly GCA_028627135.1). Taxonomy (NCBI): domain Eukaryota; kingdom Metazoa; phylum Chordata; class Mammalia; order Diprotodontia; family Pseudocheiridae; genus Pseudochirops; species Pseudochirops cupreus. Next base: position 6,094 of record JAQQSU010002956.1, read on the forward strand.
TGACCTAAGTCAGATCCAACCAAGAACACGTGAGCAAGTACAATTTTAAAGCACATAATTTGTCTTCACTGATGTTCTACCTTTCTTTCTTTTCCCTTTTTCTACCTTTTAGTGCTCTCTTGCTTCTCAGGTATCAACTAATATTATGATCCACAAAAGACCCCACAGTAACACCAAACTTAAATCTAACTATCCGAAACACTTATACATGCTTTAAAATTGCAATTTTTTACCTTTCTCTCCCCTACCAATTCCTCTAATATAAATCATTTTAATTTGTAGTGATAAATTGTCATAGTCTTAACAAAGTCATATCTACCTTTTGAGCATCAACCAGGAACATATGAAAAAGTATATTACCAACACACAGGAGACTTGGTGATATAATGTACTATTCACACAAAGCAAAGAAAAACGTGAATGATGCCCCAGTGTATGAAGCCCCATTCTACTTCTATAGTGACTTATAGTGGGGTTTTTTTCTAAGAAAAAACAAAAAGTTTTTAGATGTTCTAAAAACATTATTTTAACTGTTGCTGCTCTAAGTATGGCAAATACAAAATCCTACTATGGTATTGTTTAGTGACTTTAAAAATGCATTTGATTGATTAGAGTGAAATGTCACTTTAAATGAACTTCTCAAAGTCTCTTGTGTCCAGATGTTAGGATCATATAAAATTTCTTGAAATGTTCCATAGACATAACTTTATTCAAAGAGTCTCTAAAAATTAAAGTGATATCAAGTAAGGAATATGACACAGAGAACAATGTCCTCCAGATATTCCTGTTTGTGATGATATGATACTAATTGCATCAAGACTCTAGAACATTATAGAGTCTCCTAAAGGAGATTTATAATAATTGAATAGTGTTCATCCTTCCTATCCATACACACATACACAAATATTTAAAGAAGTGTTTACTGTTCATATGCAGTTGAATGGAAGGTCTACAGAACTCATTTATCAGTACAAATACCTTTGACAAATAGTTGGTATGGACCATGAATAACTGAGTCCCAAATTGAATGAGAGTGGAAGGAGGAAAGTGGACTTAACTGCCTTTGAAAAAAGTAAAGAAATTTTGGTGGTCCCAAAGTTCTCACTGAAACACAATCCCAATCTTTTATATTATTTTTTAACATCCATATCCTTCTTGTGATTCAGTATGTCTGTGAGTCATGGAATCACAAATGTTAAGAATCTGATGAATTAAAATTTCAAATTATCTAAAAGACAATGAAGAGGGACATAGGTGATACAAGTGGACCCCAACATGTTACTAATAAGGAATTATTCTGGGAAAGCAACTTGAAGAATATTGTGAGATCCTAGCCATGTGACAAGAATGAACAAAACTGCTTTATGGTTCAATTCTCATGCACTCAACATAATTTCAAGCCATCTAAAGGAAAGTCTTTATGTAGAACTATGGGAAGATATGGACAAGAGATACTACACTGGATAAGAAGGCATACATATATTTTGATATAGGGGTGACTGCTTAGATCTATCATATTGATTGATTAATCAGTAAGCCATTTTTAAACACTCATTACTCCCCAGGTATGTGTTAGGTATTGAAGACACAAAGAAAAAAAAACTGTCTTTGCCTTCAAATGGCTTACATGTGTGAGGCAACATGTACATAAATCAGACAGTCAGCCAATAGTCACTTATTAAATGCCTATTATATGCCACACACTATGCTAAGTTCTGGTGATAGAAGGAAAGGGAAAGACAGTCCCTGACCACATGGGGAAATACAACAGACAACTAGGTACAACCAAGCTATATACAGGATAAAAAGGAAATAATTTAAGGATACAAAGCAGTAAAATTTAGAGAAATGGAAGGGACAGAAAGTAGAGAGGATGGGATTTCAGCTGGAACCTAACAGAAGCCAGATTATCTAGGAGAAAGTAATGAGAACAGAGAACAATCCAGTAATAGGGAACAGCCAGAGAAATTTCCAAAGCCAAGAGGAGGAGTGTATTGTTGTGGAACAGCAAAGATGCTATTGTCACTGAATTGAAGAGTACATGGGGCAATGTAAGGGGCAAGAAGACTGGAAAGGCAGAAGGTCAAGAGCTAAGTTATAATGCACTTAGGCATAAGTAGTTGTATACAAGATAAAGAGTAGATGAAATTAATCTTTTTAGGAGGAGATACTAGCAGTAGGAAAGGAGAGTGGAAATGGCATTTTTCAGAAAGTAATTGTACTGCATCTTAAAGAAAGCTAGAAATTCTAAGAACTGAAGAGGGAAAACTTTTCAGGATTGGTGGATAGCCAATACAAAAGCATAGAGACAGGAGATTGAGTGTTTTGTGTGAGGAAAAGCCAACAGTTAAGTACCATTGGACTTCTTTAGGGGAGTAATATGTAAGATTAGAAAGAGAAGAAGGGGTTATAAAGAGCTTTTATGGCCAAACAGAGAAAATAATATTTGCTGCTAGAAGTAATAAGGACTCATTGTTGTTAAGGGAAAACCTTGCTGTAATTCTGGTGTGGTATTATGTAGAAATAAGAGGCAGGCAGCACTATCAGTCACTCTTATCTATCCCATGTTTTTGTGTGTGTGGGTAAGGCTATTCTCTGCTTAGATGTGACTCTTTTTACTGGTCTCCTTTTAGCCCTTCCTCTCTAAGAGTAACTTTGCTATCAAACCAAAACTAGAAAAATTGGTGGAAGACCCAATTCAATTACAGCCTAAATAGTCACAGTAGGCACTATTGATGACTCAGGATCTAGAATAACCTGAGTATAAATATTTTCTTTGTCTTTAAAAAGTTATAAAAATGAATTAGTAACTCTCTTCCATAGCTCTAAGAACTCAGCCAGAGATTAAACTCTGGAAAAATTCTTCTGTTTTAGATCTTTCAATTAAATTCAAATAATAATACATGTGGATCAGCAACATGAGTAGCTAAGCATTTTTAACCAAAATTGTGGTTAAAAAAAAAAAAGTAAACAGTTAAAAAAAGAAAACCAAATTTTAAAGAAACAGTATAAGCCTTTCTCATCCAACCCATCCAAGAAATATCAGACTCAAAGAGATATACTCCCTTCTTAGGGTAGAAAAGGAAACTAGGGAATGGAATTCTCAAAAAAAAATTTGTCTTCATGTGCAGGCTAGACACATTTTCAGCAGCAAATGATTTACCTCAACAGACTTATGAACCTTTTGCTCACATACCTATAATCTGGAAGTCAGATTCTATTGCATCTCATGGCACCTGCTTTATATGCCTTTCTCTTTCTGGTTCCTGTATTTTCTAGACTACTGTTACTGCCTCTCTGTGGCTTCCCTTCATCCCACAATTCCACAAGGGAAGAGAGCTAGCTTATGGATCATATTTGCCTTCAGGGCAAATGGAACACTGAGAAACCTCCCCTTGTAACCAGAGACCTCCATCTTGTCCTAATTGCTTTGGTGATATCTGGAGTAGACGTGAACAAGACATTGTTGTTGTTATCACTGCTATTGTTAATATTAAATATTTATAAAGCACTTACTGTGCACCAAGAACTGTTCTAAATACTTTATAATTATCTCATTTGACCCTCACAACAACTCTCAGAGGTAGGTGCTACTATTATTCCCGTTTTACAGAGGAGGCAACTGAGGAAAAAGACATTGAGCCTTTTCTGGGGTCACACAACTAGTAAATGTCTGAAGTCAGATTTTAATTCAGTTATTTCTAACTCCAGACCCAATACTTTACCTGCTATGCCATCATACTGTCATATTTTCATTATCCTGCCTGTGGCTTTTAACTTCTGTTTTCACAAAGAAATGTATACAACAGCAATAATAATAACATTGTACCTATCCTGTTGTTTTTAATGCAATCTTCTCAAAATATATTGGGAAGGGAAAAGAACTTTAAATCATTTCTTTTCCTTATTTTCATATTAGCCACAATAGAATACAGATTAAATTGACAAGTCTGGGATAATCTCTGAGATTCTAAGGAAGCCTTCGTGAGTGAATTTATGAAACTATAAAGTCTAATGGATACTAGAAAGAATCCATTGTTGTCTTTGTCAGAATTCGTTGTGTGTAATGATGATTGTGACAATGTGAAAACATTATTTGATACTATAGGAGGCATATTCAGTGTATTTCAATGCCCAACACTGATATTGCCAAGAGCTAAGGCTAAACAAGGATAATTTAAAAAAAATAATGAGAACAGCAGCTATCTCTGAAACACTGGTGATCAACTTATCTATCTTTAGTGTATTATTATTAGTTGGCAAAGGTGGTGCTTTCTGCAAAAAAATTTGCAGCTCTGAGTATGGAAGAGTTGACCCAGGTGACACTCTTTTCCTAGTTACTTATGCAAAATATGAAATAAAATTTCCTTTGTGTTCATATTTCCTTCATTTTTTTTTCCTTTCCAAACATGGATAAGAAATTAGAGAGGGAGAGGAGAAATTACTATGATGCAGGATAACTATTTTTTTTTTTTTAGAATTTAGGGAGATTGGATGCAAGAGAAAGGAATGGATTTCAAGATAAGTTGCCCTATTCAATTCTATGGAGGAAGGCTAGACATTTGTAATTCTAAAGGAATTCAGCTTTCAAGAATATACAGTTTTTGAAAATGTATAATTCAATTACTAGTGAACCTACGATGGACAAGATGCCGAGTTATTGTAGTTAGAAAATACCTGATTATAATTGTGGGGGCAGAGTCAATATGGAGGATTAGGGGCAGCTGCATAGCTGGACTTTTCCAACAATGCTCTCTAAGCAACTTTTTGTTTTGTTTTGGTTTTTTGCTTTTTGGAGAGGGGAATGCAGGGCAATTGGGGTTAAGCAACTTGCCCAAGGTCACATGGCTAGAAAGTGTTCAGTGTCAGAGGTCAGATTTGAACTCATGTCCTCCTGACTCCAGGGTGCATGCTCTATTCACTGCGCCACCTAGCCACCCACTAAGCAACTTTAAAATAGTGCCTTGAATCAAATTTTAAAAGAGGAGAGCTAACAAAAGGTCAGGGTGAAACAATTTTCTGGCCTAGGAAAACTTAAGAGCTTGTCAGAGGTCTGCGAAACCAGCGTGAAAGTCTGTCAGGAGCCTACATGTGGCAGCACTATGGCAGAAGTAGGGGGCAGAAAACCATTCAGAAAGAGATAGCAGAGTTCTGTTTGCTGGCTCTAGGTGCAGCTGGTGATGATTAGCAATTCTATTGCCCATATGCGGCTCTGGGCCCACTTCTAAGATGGAGAAGAGCGCTAGTAGTTGATCACAAAGGAGCAGGGGCCCTGGTCACAGCTCTGAAACAAAAAGGAGCACCAGCACTTACACCTGCAAGCGACCAAGGATCCCTCCTCATTAAAAAACTGAGTGCAAACCAGGAGAGCAGTGACCATACCTCTCACATCATTACAACACCTTGAAAGCACCAAAAACTTGTAGTCCTCTAGAACTAGCTCTGACAACAGTAACATGAAAAAGACTGTAGTTTCAGACAATGCTTTCCCACCACCAGGTGATTAGAGTCCAACTTTAAGATGAAGTTCAAAGTCAAGAAATAGACAAAAAATGAACGGACAAAAAAAGGGAATTTGCCATAGAAAGCTACTATAGAAGTAGGAAAGACAAAGACATAAACAAAAAAAAAAAGGCAACAACGTAAAAACATTTACAAAAAAAAGCTGTGGAAGAAAAATGCTAATTGAACTCAAACTCTACAAGAATTCCTGAAAGGTTTAAAGAGATAACAGTAACAGAGGAAAAGTAGGGAAAAGAAATGAGATTGAAAAAATAAAATTATGAAAAAAGAATTAACAGCTTGGGAAAGGAGCACCAAAAAATACTGAAAAAAAAAATATCACCTTTAAAAAAAGAATTGGCCAAATGGTAAAAGAGACACAAAAATACATTCTATAAAAGGACACCTTAAAGAGATAGAATATGTCAAATGGGGGGGGGGAGGGGGCAGAGGTACAAAAGCTTGCTGCAGAAAATAATCCCTTAAAAATTAGAATTAGACAAATGGAAGCAAATGACTCCATGAGACATCTAGAAATAATAAAACAAAGCCAAAGAATGAAAAAAAAACAGAAGATTTGAAATATTTATTGGGGAAAAAAATCAACTGATCTGGAAAATAGATAAAAGGGAGATAATTTATGAATTATTGGAATACTTGAAAGCCATGATGAAAGAAAGATGCTAGACATCATGTTTTAAGAAATTGTCAAAGAAAACTTCCTCAATATCTTTGATCCAGAGATCAAAATAAAAATTAAAAGACTCTGCCTATCACCTCCTGAAAGAGAATCTCAAAATGAAAACTCTCAGGAATATTATAGCCAAATTCCAGAGCTCCCAGGCCAAAGAGAAAATATTTTAATAATGCGGGAAGCAACAATTAGAAAATCGTGTAGCCACAGACAAGATCACAAAAAAATTAGCAGCTTCCATCATAAAAGTATGACTGTTTGGGATATGATATTCTAGAAGGCAAAGAACTAGGATAACAACCAAGAATGATCTTAATAGCAAAACTGAGTGAAATCCTTCAGAGAAAAATTGTATCTTTCATGAAATAGAGGACTTTCAACTATTGCTGATGAAAAAGACCAAAGCTGAAAGGAAAATTTGACATTCAAACACAATCGTCAAGAAAGCACATAAAGGTAAAAATGAAAGAGGAATCATAAGTGAATGGGAAAGGTGAAACTTTTCAGCTCATAAGTTTTGTGGGAGCAAGCTGGAGTTTGGGCTTCCTCCTTTTCCCTTTCTTTCCCCTTCTTTATTACTACCACATTAGCATTAGGCCTCTTCGGGAGTCTTTTGACCTCCACCCTTGTTTACCACACCCTTGTCAGCATTAGGCTCTTTATGGTTTTTCAAACCTCCAACCTTGCTTCAGGGTCCTCCTCCCTTCCCTTGCTGTCAATCAGGAATTTTACTAATTTTACTAATCTCTTAGCTCCTCCCCCTTTGTCACCTTGGGGTTTGCCAAATAAGGACATGAACTGATTTCCGGGTTTCTTGTCCCGTCTCCCAGCCAATAGGGGATAGTGGTGGGATTCTTTGTTATTCACCATTGGGGAAGGTTTTGTGCTGAGACTGAGAGCCAGCCTCCCAGCCAATAGGAGAAGGGACAGCTAGGGAGAGGGGACTTGACTGCATTAGGGTAAAAATTCTTGTTTTGTCTTTTGTAACATGCCTTCTGTCATTGATCCCCATCATGGAGAGGACCACCCTCTTCCCATGGGGGGAGACAATGAAATTTTCTATTCCTTCCTCAAGATCCCTCTGACTTTTCATTTTTGGGGTCCCCATACCCCACACATAAGGAACTCAATAAAATTAAACTATTTACATTCCCATATGGTAGTATGACATGTGTAACTCATAAAGATGTTATCATTGTTAGGAGAGTCAGACATAGAGGGGGGCATAAGTGTGAGTCTATTAGGTTGGAATGATCTCCAAAATTTAGTGATAAAGGAGTTAGAGAGATACCCTGGGGGAAGGGGAAAGGGAGAGGGAAATTGATAAAAAATATTTTAGGACATGAAAGAGGTGTGCATAGAAGAGCTCTTACCCTGAAGGGGAAAATGGAGGAATGAGCTGTGCTTAAATTTCACTCTCATCAGAAGTGGTTCAAAGAGGGAATAATTTGCCTATATATGTATATGTATTTATGTACATGTACATATGTCTTTGTATATATATATATATACAAACTTTGTAACTTTGGGTAACTTTCATACCTATTCTCAAATGAGTATGTGTGTGTATACACACAGAAATGCGGGGGGGGGGGGAGAGGATGGGATAAGGGAAAGAAAGGGGATGATAAAAGGAGATTGGATTAAGAGTGACAGTAGTTAGAAGCAAAATAGACTTTTGAGAAGGGAAAGGATAAAAGGGAGGGAGGGAATAAGAGAGAGAGAGAGAGAGAGATTAGATAAAGGGAAATACACAATTAGTAATCATAACTGGGAACATGAATGAGATGAGCTGACCAATAAAACAGAAGCAAGTAGCCAAACAGGTTAGAAAGCAGTACCTAACAATGTTTATTGTTACATTGTTTACAAGAAACTTGAAACAGAAATACACACAGAGAGTAAAAATAATGAGCCAGAACAGAATCTAATACTCTTCAGCTCAACTGGAAAAAGGTAGGATAGCAATCAAGATCTGAGACAAAGCGAAAGCAAAGTCAGACCTAATGAAGAGAGAGGATTAGGAAAACTACATTTTGCTAATAGGCACCACAGACAATGATGTAATACAAAAAAATTTTACATTGAGTTTCTTTGACAAAGTCTTGTATTTCAACTATATACTGAATAAACAAATAAGTCAAATTTATTTTTTTTAAATTTTGTTTTAGTTTGCATCATTCATTTCCACAAGATTTTGAATTACATATTTTCTCCCCCTCTTTCCCC
>JAQQSU010002957.1:0-14518 GCA_028627135.1 Pseudochirops cupreus
TGTGTGTGTGTGTGTGTGTGTGTGTGTGTGTGTGTGTGTATGTGTGAGTCTGTGTTTTCCTTATTTACCTTTTTATGTCTTTCTTGGGTCTTGTAAATGGAGATCAAATTTTCCATTGAGTTCTGGCTTTTTCATAAGGAAAGTCTGGAAGTCCTTTATTTCTTTAAATGGCCATCTCCTTGCCTGAAAGTTTATGTTCAGTCTTGCCAGGCAGTTGATCCTTGGTTGCAGTCCTAGCTCTTTTGCTTTATGAAATATCATATTCCAATCCTTCCAATCTTTTAAAGTAGCAGCTGCTAAGTCCTGTTTAATCCTGACCGTAGTTCCATGATATTTGAATTGTTTCTTTTTGTGTGCATTCAGTATTTTCTCCTTGACCTTGTAGCTCAGGAATTTGGCTACTATATTTCTTGGAGTTTTCAATTTGGGCTGTCTTTTAGGAGGAGATTGGTGAATTCTTTCTATAACTCTTTTACCTTCTGATTTTAGGACCTCAGGGCAGTTTTCTTTGACAATCACTTGGAAGATGCTGTCCAGGCTGCTTTTTTCAATATGGCTTTCTGGTAGGCCAATAAATCTTAGGTTATCTCTCCTGGATCCGTTTTCCAGGTCAGTTGTTTTTTCCAGTGAGATATTTTGCACTGTCTTCTAATTTTTCAATCTTTATGTTTTTTTTTTATTGACTCTTGCTACATCATAGAGTCCTTAGCTTTAATTTGACTGATTCTAATTTTTAGTGAATTATTTTCCTCAGTTAGTTTTTGAAGCTCCTTTTCCATATGTTCAGTTTTCATTGTTAGGGAGATATTTTCTCCAGTTAGATTTTGGATCCCCGTCCTAGTTCTCCGATTTTACTTTTTAAAGATATGTTTTCTTCAGTGAGATTTTTTTTTTCCAGTTTGGTCACTGTAGATTTAAAGTCATCTCCTACCTCTCTAATTTCTTTTTTAAAATCCCTTCCTCCAAGAATGCTTTTTGGGCTTGAGACCAATTCACATTTCCTTCTGTGGTCTCCAGTGTGAGTATAGAGTCTATGTTGCCTTCTGAATTTGGTTGTTCTTGCTCATTATAAAAGGATTTGATTGTCCTAGGTTTGGTAGGTTCCTTCTTCCCCATTGTGATTGCCTATGTCCTGGATTTTTAAAAGTGGCTATCTGCTTTTGAGGTACAAAAGTATTGAGCTTCTCAGGATGGGAGGTAGGGGTTTGGTTGTTCACTTGGTGAGCTGTAGCCTCTGAGTGACTAGGCTGAGGCCAAGGCCAGAACTCTCAGTGTTTCCCCTGAGTTACCCTGAGGCTTACAGAGTAACCTATGGGGGTGGGGTGGTCTGGCTGTTTCAGGTTTCCACCTCTGTGTCTCTGGGCTACAGCTCAGGCAGGCTCAGTAGTAGGAGGCCAGAAAGGCTCCTGTCAGCTGATTCCCTCCTCGTGGTGCTAAAGCTTGCACCTGGGCTTATGTAGTTGGTGTTTGCTGGATCCACCCTCCTGGGCTTCCCCCTTCCTCAGTGCCTCCCAAACCTGAGGCTATTCCTCTAATTCAGGATTTTATTCAGGGTGGGGCAATTATCTTCAGACTTCTCTGGGTCATAGGGGGGAGGGCAGAGCAACTAAGGTTTATTCCTCCATCTTGATTTCTAGAAGTTCAGATGTGTAATTTTTAAACATCTAGGCTACGGGCTAGTATTCCCAAGAAAAGGTGCTGACCCTGCTGTGGTCCCTCGTTTTCTCTTACCCAGCTCAGGTGATCCTCTGTCCTGTGGTGAGACAGCTGTATATTGCCCTCAGGCTGAGTGAGTCTGCTGGCTGGCTGGGGCTTCTTCTCAGTCTGCTGTATTCTGCTCTCAGATCCACACTGGTGCAGCTCCGAGTTCTCCCTGCCCCAACCTGAGTAGGCACTTTTCTGGGCTGGGATTCTGCCACACTCTGTCTCCTAATGCGTTCTGTCACTCTTAAGTCCATTCAAATTCACCTTTTAGCTTTTAGCAATAGAATTCTTGGAGGAGCTTGGAAAAACTACTGCTTCCTTTCTGCCTTCTTAGCTCCGCCCCCCTTCTTTGGGTCTTTGGCTATACATTTCTGTTAGTTATCTCTAAACCTTGATGACTAGTTCCTTAAAGGAGAAATTTGATACAATTTTGCACCATTTCACTACTTCCATTCTTATCATAGATTAATTAATTTTAGTTCTATAAATACTTTCATTTCAGGCATTCTGAATTATGTTTTTTTGTTAGTAATTGTATGCTTTTTTTAGTTAAATATTTATCTCCTACTAATAGCTGTGAAAATGTTTACAATTGTTTCTTCTGTATATCATTTACAGTATTATCTTTAATACCCAGGTTTCATAATCATGTATTTGAATTTACTATGGAATATAGCATAAGATATTTTTCTTAGTCTAATTTCTGAAAGACTACTTACCACTTTTTCCAACAGTTTTTAGCAAATAAAGAATTTTTTTTCTTAAGTAATTTTATAGTCTATGGCTTATCAAATACTGGGTTATTGTGCTCCTTTATGTTTTATTTTACCTTGTGCACTCTGTGTCCCTGATCTACTTCTTTAGAGAATAAGTTTTTTTTTTGTTTTTTGTTTTTTGTTTTAAAGGTATTTAGGCAGAGGCAAGGTGGTGGAGAGAAGCCAGGAAGTTGCTTTAGTTCTCTCCACTTTCCCTCAGAAACAACGTTAAATCAAGCCTCTCAGTGAATTCTGTAGTGATAGAATTCACAAAAAAGATGGAATAAAAGAATTTTCTAGCCCAAGATAATTTATAAGGACTTCAGAAAAGGTCTATTTCACTAGGGTAAAAGGGGAGCAGAGCCACAGGGGAAGTCAGGGCAAGCCTGCTGGAAGTTCTTAGTCACAGCGCAGATCAGCAACAAAGGCTCCAGTCCTGGCTCAGTAGTCCAGTGGCATAGTAGGCCAGACTGTGAGGCCTCCAGTTCCAGAGCAGCAAGCAAACTGCCAGCGCTAGAACTCAGGGTACAATAGGCACAACTAGACCAGAGCACCCTAGTACAGTGAGCAACCTAACCACCCCAGAGGCCCTAATGCAGAAAGTAGTGACCAGGCCTCTGACCCCTAGTGCAAGAAGCTGAGAATAATGCCCATAGTATCCCAGGAGCAGAGCTCAACTTTTTAAAAATAAGCAAAAAACAAGCAAAAAAGGAGCCCTGTCTCTAGAAAGCTACTGTGGCAACAGGGAAGATTAAAATATAAAGTCTGAAGAAGACAACAATGTCAAAAGGCCGACATGCGAAGCCTCAAAAGGGAATATGATTTGATCTCAAGCCTCTGGGAAGAACTCAAAAAGGATTTCAAAAATCAAGTAAGAGAGATAAAAGGATAATTAGGACAAGAAATGAGAGTTATGCAAGAGAATTATGAAAAGAAGCTACTATATAATTTTATTCTGTTCATCTTACAGTTTTGAAATCAACTATGATTTATTAAAAATAATTGTTATTTTGATAGGTGATAAACATTGGCCTAAGAAATGAAAGCAAGTAAATACTCTTTTAATCTGTATTTATTTTACAAAATTATGTGGTCATGACAACATTAAAAAAATAGTTTGGAAATATTAGTTCCATTATAGCAATATCTAGGGAAGAAATTGACGGTGATACAATTTGTGATAAAAATGCATTTGTAAGGGTATTTATGTGTGTAAAACATACATTTTCTTATATTTGAATGAGTGGCATCTCTTTATATTCTGCTCTCAATAAGCTCAATGAGAACAAAACTCTTCTTGGTTATGCTTTGTTATTCATGTTTTTTTAAGCATTTATTTTCTTTTTAACATCAAAATGTTGTTCATGTAGTAATAATGTAGTCATCTATTCTACCAGTTCATCCAAGCTGCAAATAACTTAAGTGATACATATAAAAAATAGATATGCCTAAGAAATGGAAGAATTAACTTGTTATCATGAACCAGAAACTTGAACAACTCATTAGCAAACATAATCAAAGAGAAATAGAATGGTATTGTGGGGATGCTTGAAATCATAAATAAATCAATCCCTGAAAAGAAAATAGGTGGTTGAGAGCCATTCTTCTTCAAAACCAAATGGCAAAAAAGAGCTCAGTCTGATTCTAAAGGCCAAGAGAAGAAAGGAGATTGAATAGAGAAAAAGAAAAATATAGGAAACCTGTATATGTTTATACAACTTCATATTTCTGTGGGCAGAGTCAAGATGCTAGAGTAGAGAAAAATGAGCTTTCCCAGCATTTCCTTCTAAACCAGTGGTTCTCAACCTTCCTAATGCTGCGACCCTTTAATACTTATATGTGGGCATATCTGCATGTGGGCAGACCCTCTTGGAAATGGATAGAGGAGCTGTGTCTTGGTTCCTAAGACCATCGGAAATATGTGTTTTCTGATGGTCTTAGGTGACCCCTGTGAAAGTGTTGTTCAACCCCCAAAGGGGTCATGACCCACAGGATGAGAAACACTGTTCTACTTTAAAATAATACCTTAAATAGAAATATGGAGTCACAGAGCCAACAAAAAGTCAGAGTGATATATTTTTCCTTGCTAAGATGATACAAGAGGACAGAAAGGAAGATGTGTGAGGAGGAAACTGGTCTGGAAGCCACATTGATGAAACACTAGTGGTAGGACTAGGAGATAGAGATAGAAGCAGTGGCAGTTTGGGGAGCTATCAAGCCAGAGATAATAAGGGAATCTGGTAACCAGCCAGAGATTACAGGATAGTCCAGTGCTAGTACTGGATGCAGGCCAGACACTGTCAACTCTACTTCTAATACCCATTTCTGGGTCATACTTAAAAGGTGCAGAGGAACACTTTCTGTCAAGTTGGAATGTGAACCATAAAGACAGCTCTTTGCATCTCCATGGCCTATACCTGCTTCTGGGTCATAGTGAAAGGGTGGAGAGGAGACCTTTCATTCTAGAGAAAATGGATGACCTGAAAAGAAGTCCACTTCTATCCTCAAGTGATCTGGGAACCTGAGGAAGAGTATCATTTTTCGGACAAAGGGAAAAGGAGCCCTAGGCAGCAGTATCTGTTGAAATCCAAAAGGATCAGGAAGCTTCCCTGGATAAGAGTTAGAGTACAGGTGAAGAGAGCAGTGACCACACCTCTCATTAGGTCATATCATCTTGGAAGCACCAACAACTTCTAACACCTCAGAACTGACTCTAAACACAAAATAGGAAAAAGCCTAAAGCTTTAGACGATGCCCTCTCTCTGCCATACCAAGGAGAAAATAAAACGTTCATATAAAGTTCAAGAAATAGAGTGGAAAAATGAACAAGAATAAGAACAACAAAAGAATCTAGAGATGAAAAGCTACGGTGAAAGGGAAGATCAGGACCCAAATTCTGAAGACAATGACGTCAAAACAGGCACAAGCAAATAACTAAAAAGGGGGTGGAGGGGGAATGGAAGCAAGTCCAAAAAGAATTCTTAGAAAAGTTATTTTTTTCAAAATAAAATAAATGTGATAAATGAAAAATTAGGTAAAGAAATGAGAGCAAAGGGAGAAAATTATGAAAAGACAATAAACTGATTAGTAAAAGAGGCTTAAAAATATCAAAGAAATTAATACTTCAAAATGGAATTGGTCAAATGGAAAAGGAGATAAAATCATTTATGCAAATAACTTCTTAAAAATGGCAAAATTTTGGGATGAAATGGCAAAAATGTCACTAGAGAAATTTTCCTTAAAAACTTGGAATTGGGCAAATTGAAGATAATGATTCCATGAGACATCAACAATAAATAAAAGAAGGTAAAAAATGAAAAAAAATCTCTTTGGAATAGCAACTAACCTGGAAAATAGATTGAGAACAGATAATTTTAGAATTATTGGACAACTTGAAAGTCATGGTATTTTTTAAAAAGAGCATTTCATCATATTTCAAGAAATTATCAAGCAAAACTGCCCTGATGTTCTAGACCAGAGGGTACAATAGAAATTGAAAGAACCCACTGATCACCAAATTAAAGAAGTCCTAAATTGTAAACTCCTAGGAATATATAGTCAAATTCCAAAGTTACCAGGTCAAAGAAAAAATACTTCAAGCAACAAGAAAAAAAAATCAATTACTGTGGAGCTATGGTCAGAATCATATAAGATTTAGCAACTACCACATTAAAAGAGTGGAGGACTTAGAATACGATATTCTGGAAAGCAAACAAGCTAGGATTTCAACCAAGAATAAAGTTCCCAGCAGAACTAAGTAAAATCCTACATGGGAAAATTTGATCTTTAATAAAATATAGGATGTTCAAGCATTCCAAATGAAAAGATCTGAGTGCAATAGAAAATTTGATTTTCAGATACAAGACTGAAGAGAAGCATAAAAAGGTTAAATTAAAGAGTAATCATAAGGGACACAATTAAGTTAAACTGTTTACATTTCTTTATAGGAAGATGATATATGTATCTTTTAAGAATTGTATCATTATTAGGACAGTTAGAAGAGGGCAAGGAGCGAGACAATTCTTTTCAAATGATGTAAAAAATAAGTGAATGGGTGAGAAAGACTTTTTTTTGGGGGGGGGGGAACGGGGAAGGGAGAAGAATGAGGAAAACTATCTCCCATAAAAGAGTTATACAGGGAAGAAATTTTCCAGTGGAGGGGGAAATCATATTGGGTGGTGTAGGCAACTCCTGACCTCACTCACATCTAAATTACTTCACAGAGGGAAAATATATATCCACATATTCAATTCATAGTATAAATTTGTCCTAGTCAGCAAGGAAGTAGGAAAGGAAGACAACAAGATTAAAGAGGCGGTAGTAGTAAAAGGAAGGGCAGATAAAATAAGGCAGTGATCAGAAGTAAAACCAAAGAGGGACAGGATAAAAAGGGAAAGAGAAGGATAAGCAGAAGAAAATAAGGTGGAAGGATATACACAGTTCATAATTGTAGCTATGAAGTTCAATGGGATTAATTAACACATGAAATGAAAGTGTATAGAAGAATGAATTAGAAATCAGAATCCAACAATATGTCTATATGTAAAACACACTTGAATCAGAGATGGACACACAGAATTAAATTAAGGAACTAGAGCATATCCTATTATGTTAAGGGTTGAGGTTAAAAAAAAAGTCAGGGATAATCATGGACCTGAAACAAAACAAAAGAAAAAAATAGACCTAATCAAAAAAGATAGAGGAACTACATCTTGCTAAAAGAAATTATAGTCAATGAAGTAATACCAACAATAATAACCATATATGCTTCAAATGGCATAGCATCCAACTTTTTGAAAGAAAAGTTAAGTAAATTACATGAGGAAAAAGCCAGTAAAACTATACTAGTAGGGGACCTCAACTTTTCTCTCTCATAGCTAAATAAATTTAACCATAAAATAAATGAAAAGAAATCAAGGAGATGAATAGAATGTTGGGAAAGTAAAAAAAGAAGATAAATGCCTAGAAGAAAACTGAATGAAAATAAAAAGGAGTATAATTTTTTTCCCTTTCAGCTAAACATGGCACTTTCTTTTATTCTCCCCCCCCAACAATTTGTTATTTTTTTTAATTTTTATTTTTCAACATTCACTTCTGTAAGTTTTAAATTTTCTCCCACCCCCTTCCCAAGACAGCTTGCAATCTGATGTGGGCTTTACACATAAATTCCTATTAAAACACATTTTCACATTAGTCATCTTACATAGAAGAATTATAACATGGAAAAAAACAAGAGAAAGAAAAGAAACAGACAAAATAAAACAAACAAACAAAAAATAGTCAGCTTCGTTCTGCATTCTGACGCCATAGTTCTTTCTCTGGATGTGGCTGGCATTTTCAATCATGTGTCATTTGGAATTGTTTATAGCAGCTTTTTTTGTGGGGACAAAGAATTAGAAAACAAGGGGATGCTTATCAGTTAGTGAATGGCTGAATAAGTTATGGTATGTATGATTGCGCTGGAATATTGTTTTATTGTGCTATAAAAATGATGAGCTGGATGGTTTCAGAAAAAAACCTGGGTGAAGTGAGGAGAATCAGGATAATGTTGAACACGGTAACAGCAAGATTGTAGTGATGTGAAAGACAGCTACTTTGACCAAGGCAACAATCCAAGACAGTTTCAAAGGAGCCATGGTGAAATCTATCTACATCTGAAGAGAGAAATGATGAACTATGAATGCAACTTGAAGGATACTCCAAAAAAATTTTCTCCATTTTGATTATTTAATGTTTGTGTATTTTCTTTTACAATGTGGCTTATATAGAAATACATTTTTTATAACATCATATGTATAATCAAAATCAATTTGCTTGCCTTCTCAAGGAGGGGGGAAGATTGGTAGGGAGAAAGATCATTTGGAACTCAAAACAAAAAAATATATATCAATATTTTAGCTGTGGTTGTGAAATATTTATTTTGGGAAAACTCCACAAGTGTTTAATGAAATGTGAGAGAGGGATTTTCTTTATATGGGAACAGATTGAATCATTTTTCTCTATTCTATAATTTTATATCTGTATGTATTAAAGTTATAATAATAAAGATTAATGTAATTTTTAGTGGATTACATGATAAGAAGTTCACAGGTCAACTGAATGCATTTTTTTACTCTGCTGCTTTGATTCTGTTGGCAATTTTTCCTTTCAGCATTATTTATTCCGTCTATTTAGTTTGCTTTACAGGCTCGTGGCAGCATTCACAGGGTAGACCTATTGAACCAAGCCATAATAGATGTAATACATCAATACATTTGAGCTGAGCAACTTTAATTAGACTTTCCTGGTCATTTCATCAATTCACTTGAGTACCACTGGGATTTGGATAACACCAGGCCTCCTGTAGAGCATGAGAATTACAGCACTCCAGTAGGGCTTTGCCTGTCACGCCACAAGGTTAGACAATCAGAATTAATTCACATTGCTAAGTGTTTTGAGCCCACCCCATAAATTTATCCTTACAGTGACGTGTCTGAGATTTTCAAACTTTATGCCCAAGTGCAATTTGAAATGTAAACAATCGTAGAACTATATATATATATATATGTGTATATATACATATGGGTGCATAATATGTATGTGTATATATACATATGTGTGTATAATATTCTCCTAGGTTCAATGGGAGAGTAAAGGGACTCTGTTATCTCTGAAACATACCAGTCACCAGGCTATTGTGACTGCAACAGTTAGGTTTATAGAAGGAAATTAAATTAAAATAAAAATGTTAGGTTAGAAATTCTGGTTATTTCATTTCATTTCTGGAGCAACATAATTGGATTATAACCTGAACTCCAGATCTACTTTTCAACTCAGCTAAAGAAAAGAACAAACAAATGTGCTTGAAAATAACTGTTTGAGGACATGCTTAGCAAATGAATATGATAGCAGGGCAAAACCAGTTATGCTTGTAAAATATTAGGCTAATTAAATTATAAGACAACATTTTCTATATCTGTAAGACACTCTCTTGATATATCTACACAACTAGGGAGGAGGAGAGGTAGTTTAACAAAGAAGTTTGCTGTATCAACAAATCATTAAATGATAGATTAAATTCCTACTTTTGCAATTATTATCATGCTATAGAGACAAAGAATAGATAATGAAGGGTAATAGTAATTTATGAGCTACTAGGCAAAAAGGGAATGATATTGGATTTAGAATTAAAGAAACATGTTCAAATCCTGCTGTTGCTATTCATGGACTGTTTGACTATTGTCCTAATTTAAACTCCCTAAACTCAGTCTCCACATCTATAAAATGGTGATACTAATATCTCTAATATCTGCTTCACAATACTGTTAGATTGTTTAAATGAAGTAATGCATAATGTCTTCTGAATGTCAAAGCACTGAGTAAATGCATGTCAGTTATTATGTTTATTCCCCATCTTTATGATCAAGCTCAGGTATATAATCCTTGGACAAGTCATTATCTTATTATTTCTTTATATTTAGTGTTCTACATACTCATACATTTGGATTGTCCTCTAAAATTAAAAAGTTTTAAAATATAAGCTTTTTTTTTTGTACAGTCACTGAAAATGTCTTCTGTACAATTCCAGTAGCCAATGTAAAGAAAGGGATGATATGTATCTTTTACTTTTCACATATGTCTTCAACTTTTCTTTCCTCTCCTTTCATTTCATACAATTTGGGGATTATGAGTATTTTCTGTGGCTACATCTATTAAAATACTTCTTTCACTATTTGGCAAAAAACTCTGGGAAAATTGGAAAGTATTTTGGCAAAAACTAGGTATAAACCACTATCTCATACCACATATTAAGACAGTGTCAAAATGCACACATAATTGAGATATAAAAAAGTAATATGATAAGTGAATGAGGGCAGCATGGAGAATCTTATCTTTCAGGTCTATGAATAAAGGAAGAATTTATAACCAAACAAGAGATAGAAAGCATTATGTGATGCAAAATGGGTAATTTTGATTATGTTAAATTAAAAAGGGTTTGCACAAATAAAACCAATGGAGCCAAAATTTTAAAAGAATCAGAAAACTGGAGGGAAATTTTACAGCAATTTTCTCTGATAAAGGCCTCATCTCTCAAATAAATTCAGAACAGAGTCAAATTTATAAACATATAGGTCATTACCCAATTGATAAATGGTCAAAAGATATAAACAGGAAGCTTTCAGATGTAGAAATTAAAGCAATCAGCAATCGATAGACATAAAAAAAATATTCTAAATCACTAATGATTAGGGAAATGCAAATTAAAACAATTCTGAGATATCACCTCAAACTTTTCAGTTTGGTTAATAGGACAGAACAAAGAAATGACAGATGTCAGAGAAGATGTGGGAAAAGTGAGACACTAATGAATTGTTGATGGAGTTGTGAACTGATTCACTCATGCTGGAGAATAATTCGAAACTATGGACAAAAGGCTATAAAGTCATGCATACCTTTTGATCCAGCAATACAAAATTTTCATAGCAGCTCCCCTTTTTTTTGGCAAAAAATTGGAAATTAAAGGAATATCCATCAATTAGGTAATGGTTAAACAAGTTGTGGTATACAATTTTGATGATATACGGTTATGCTATAGGTAATGAAGAGCAAGATGCTTTCAGAAAAATCTGGAAAGGCTTACATGAACTGTTACAAAGTAAAGTGAGCAGAACCAGAATGTTGTACATAGTAATGGCAATATTGTACAATGATAAACTGTGAATGATTTAACTATCCTCAGAAATAAAATAAAGTAAGACAATTCTAAAAAACTCATGATAAAAGATAATATTCACTTTGGGAGAAAGAAGTATTGCAGACTGAATGTATATCAAAACACACATTTTATTAACTTTAATTTTCTTGGTCTTTTTTTTGGGGGGGGGGTCTGTTTTCTTCCACAACAAAACTAATATGGAAATATATTTTGCATGACTAAATATGTATAACCCATATTAAATTGCTTGCCTTTTCAATGAAGTTGGAGAAGAGGCATGGAGGGATAAAATTTGTAACTCACAAATTTTTAAAAAATGTTAAAATAATTTTATATGTGATTGGAAAAATAAAATTAAACAAATGATATACACAAATATATTTGTTCTTAAATATATGTGTGTGTTTTTGTGTGTATATCAATGTTACATCTGGCTGGCAATAGTTAACCATTTTATCTCTGATTGTCACTCACTTCCAATACAAATTATTTGTTCAATTTCAGAGCTCTTTTGGTTTAGCATTTGTGATATAGGATTTGTTGCCTGTTAATTTATGAAGAGGAGACATCTTTTGGTGCATATCCAATTAACTCTGGATATCTGATCATGATTTTTATAGATGTTCAGTAGGTAATAAATTCTTATATTTAAGTGATGCATTACTACATACTTTTCATCACTCTAAAAAACATAATCAACATCAATACTTTAGATCATGATTTTTAAAGAAAAATGAACTTTAATTTATGGTGGTATAATCTGGACCTACAATCTTATCAAATTCTCCTCTGTTTCTGTAAAGAAATCCACATCACTCAGCTATTTGTCTCTTACTTTTTTGTTGATGTATTATTATTTGAGTTCATGTTAATATTGCCTGCAGTAGACCTTTGGATTCTTTTCTTGTATCTTTGCTATTCCACAGGCTCTATCAAAAGGTTTCAGTTCCTTTAAACAAATTCATAGTTGACCTGATGTTTGTCAGCTATCAGCAAGGCTGATTTTGGCATATATCTAGCACTCAGGAGATCAGAGTAACAATGAGATTTGCCAGTGGGTTTCCACATTAAACTAAGTTTAGTATCCATATGGTAAGCCTCTAGTAATAGGGTTGTGTGTGTCATTTTCCCTAAGGAGAGGAAAAAAACCCTAGATTAGAAAAGGAGCAAGTCGACATCTCAGGCTGATCATTAGTAGGATTAGGCTCAAGTAGGCCCTGTACTTCTAGCCCGTGTAAAATGGAGAGCTTCAGCCTTAAAACAAAAATAAACAACAAAAAAATACAATGTAGTGAATCTATTATTCACTTTTGCTGTTGCTTTGCAAAAGGAAATAAGGAAATAATTGAGTTTAGAATTGAATCAACAAGATTAAACTAAGAACCACCAAAGGAAACTCCTTCTATTTCTTTCCTTCTCACCCCTTTCAAAAATATTAGCCTCCTAGCATAAGCTTTTCATTCATGTCAGGAGGTCTTTTCCAGACAACTCCCTACCCCCAATAAGATGGTAAACCCTATATCCACTCAACAGTTAAGTTTCATGGCTTTTTTCCAGACATTATTTCTTTTACTAGCCCAAAGGACAAAGATTCCTACTTTAGTGATTTCATGGGCATATTATTTTAGTAGAAAAGAAAAAGAGAACTAAAATGATATAGAAGGCAATAATCTCCCATAGACTCAGTGCAATGGGTTTTTATTTCTGTAGAAAATACCATGATGAAACCTAAAGTCATGAGTGCAGGGCTGCTAAATCCTGAAAGGGCTTACATCACATTATCTTTTTTTTTTTAATTTTCTGTCCATCTTCAATACTTAGTACAGTGCTTTTAAGTATTCCATAAATCATAGTTGGCCCACCAACTGACTAACTATACCCATATGGTTTTTACAGTTCCCAAGATCACAAAGGGAATTGTGGCCCTATATCCTCAAGATGTATTATTCCAGTTCTGCTCCTCTCATTTCATCTTTATCCAAGTGAAATCACTAATTGAGGAACAAAATTCTAAAAGACTGAATGAGCTGGAGCTGTATCTATTTTCTGACTTGGCAATAAATGCAGATATACTATCTCTGTCTCTTTCAGGACTACTAAGGATGAGTCTTGGATGATCCATTATGATCATCATATTTTGCAAACATAGTAATTAATAAATAATCATGTGTACTTTCAGGTTGAATGTTGATTCAGAAGAAGCTGAGTTCAAATCCTACCTCAGATCTTTTTCTAGATATATGATTCAAGGGGAAAGCACTTGATCTATCTGAGTTTCAGTTTCCTATCTGGAAAATGAAGACATTGGACTTGACCTCTAAGATCCTTTCTTGTTCTAATAATCTTGTGTTGAGCAAAGACAACGAAAACGTAATAAACATTTAACATGGAAAATGTAGAGTTTTCCTAGCAGAAAATGGAAAAAAAATATTGTAAATAAGATTTAATGTTAAGTACAGGAAAATAAGTAAATTCTTTTGATTCTTTTAGATTATTTTTAAAAATTGGTAACTTAAGAAGGGGTTGTGCTATTTTCATTTTCAACTATCCCCAGAAAAAAGAAACAACCAATAACATAGGCTAATCTGGCCTCCTCTCCTTAGATACAAACAAGAAAACCAAATTACTCTTAATTGTCTCTTTTTTAGTTTGGTCTTTTAAATTGGTAATACTTTCTAAAAATAAATGCTTCCACAGTTATATCTTTATACTGGGGATTATTCTTTTTCCCCTCATTTGACTTCTCTGACCCACAGAATATTTTCCAGTGGGTACTTTGATCTTCTGAAAAAAGAAATAATTACATTGATAGGGAAACATTAAAATTTGAATACCCATATTTTTTAATTAATTTTAATTTACATCATCCATTTCCACAAGATCTTGAGTTACAAATTTTCTCCCCATCTTTCCCCCACCCACTAGCCCAAAACAGCCATCCCCTTGTATAACCTCTTCCCCAATCTATTCTCTCCTATGTCCTCCCCCATCTCCTCTCTGACTTTCCAGTAGGGCAGGATGGATCTCCCTACCACAATGCCTGTATATCTTAAGTCCCAGTTGGATGTAGTTAACAATAACAATAATAATAATTGTATACATATATGTGCATATATATATATATATATATACACACACACACATATTTTTTAACATTTGATTATAGAACTTTAAATTCTAGATTCTTTCTCTTCCTCTCTCGTCACCCACCCCCACTGGAAGGACAAGTCATCAAATATAGGCTGTACATGTGTAATTACCAGAACCTCTCCACAGTGGACATATTGTGAAAGACTAATTACATGTTCCTCCTTCCAATCCCGCCCCCCCCATTCCTGTCCCTGTCCCTGTCCCTCTACAGAAG